>VZUI01053834.1:0-27496 GCA_013401135.1 Cettia cetti
TTTCCTTTTCCTTTTCCTTTTCCTTTTCCTTTTCCTTTTCCTTTTCCTTTTCCTTTTCCTTTTCCCTTTCCCTTTCCTTTCCTCATGGAGTTTCTGCTAATCTAATCCCAAGCACATCAATTGAACAAGCAGCACTACAACAGAACAAACATTGAGAGAAGTTCTTGACTCCAAGTCAATTAGCAAGGAGTAGAATTTCAGGTATATGCAAAGGGACAATAAATATAAGCCTAAAATTACCCTCAAGGTGAAGAGCATTTTCCTACTGATTTAGTATTTTCCTGCTAATGAGGAACTAAGGGCTTTCTGCACATCTCATTTTTTAGCCTGTAAGTCTGATTACTCGTAACAATTCCAAGAAACTGACAGACAATGAAACAGGGAATGCTTGTGTTCTGTTTCCAATCATGCCTTACTTTACAGATTGTAAGGTTGTTTATAAATCTTGTTAAGGATATTCACAGAGGTGCACACAGTTAAACAACCAAGGTTATTTACAATGGCCCAAAGTTTTTTCCTCCCTAGACTGTCACAGTTGTCTCAAGACTTAAATGCTGGGCAGTAATAAACTACTTAAACTTTGGGAACCCCTGGCTGTTAGTTCTGTGTGGTGGTCACTGGAGAAGCAATTCCTACCTGCATTGCCAATGGGCACAAATTATTTGCAGATTCTGGAGTGGACAAGGGAAATCGGTATGGAAGTTATGAACCAGAAGGAATATCTTGTATATTCAGCCTGAAAGGCAGCCTAGATGTGTGCAAGTTGAATCTGTCCCACTCTGGGTACCACTCTTAACTTCCAAAAATATGAGATTGCACATCTTCTGATATCCATTCTAGCTTATAAGCTTTCTGTTATGTGGATGGACTTCTATGGCTGTGCTGTCCAAGTATGCTGTGCCATTTTGCTGGAATTACAGACTGTTGGGATGATGAGTCAGCTCTCTTTCTCATTCCTATGCATCTTCTTTCTCTCGCATAAGAATTATGTGCACAATGTCCATGGTATGCCTATTTGTCTAATATGCAATGTGAAATAACACCATATTTTTATTATGAGTAATTTATGTTTTACAGCACATGCACATAATGAGCTGTAGCTTTACTCTGTATTAGTTTTGTCTTTCCAAAGTAGAGGCTTCTCCAGCTGAGCCCATAACTGCCATAGTACAGTAGGGTGTGTACTTTTGACAAAATATTACAGAACTTCAGAGTTGCAAAGACATTAGTACCTGCAGCAAGGATTATTTGGGCTTGAGTTCACTTAAACTCCCTTACTGAGGACATATGAAGGAAATTAACTGAGTGGTAGGTAACTATCTACAAATATTAATAGATAAATATAACAATGGTGGGAAGAACAAACAGAAGGCCCTCTTTAGGAATGCAAGTTTCTGAGGGAGAGAATACTATTCAATAGAGAGCCAGCATTAAATTGATGTTGGCTCCAATGTGAAAGACTGTATACACCAGATTAAATTACAGGTCTCAGCTTTAATTCACAGTTACAAATTTGTAGTAATATGATTGGCATATGCGTTCACATAACCTAGAATTGCAGTCTTATAAAACTTTCTTGGTTTGCTTTAATTAGGAAATATCAGGGAAAGACTGTTCTGCCTGGTCTTCTCTCCAAAGAGATGTCTCAAAATTCAAGGTCTCTCAAGCAGGTATTAGATCTCATCTCTTGCTACAGAGGACTTTGGTCATGCTCCTTACAGTAGACTTCTACCTGTTCCTCATGATCATACTTTGCTGAACTTGTTATTCCCAGGCTGCAGGTCCCTATATTAAATCATAGCTGATGAGGTACAGTACCCCTAACCTTGGGGTCAGAGGAATGTAGCAATTTTCTTGTTTGTTATTTAGACTTTCTGACCCAACTATTTCAAAAAAGAACACATCTTACTTCTTTTAAACAAA
This sequence comes from Cettia cetti, assembly GCA_013401135.1. Taxonomy (NCBI): domain Eukaryota; kingdom Metazoa; phylum Chordata; class Aves; order Passeriformes; family Sylviidae; genus Cettia; species Cettia cetti. The sequence continues at coordinate 1,924 of VZUI01053834.1, forward strand.
TATTGCCAAATTCTAACTGAGAGGGAAAAAATTCTTAGAAATGTGCATTTGCTTGCATGTTATTATGACCACTTTTTTACTTGCCATTCAATTTTCTTTCAGTAACCCAGAATCTGACCCTTTGACAAGGCAGAATGAGCTAGGAGTATCCTTTTTGCTTTGTAAAATCAGTGCATCACAGGAACATCTTGAAATGCCTCCTAGAAGGAAGGCAACACACCAGCAAATCTTGTCTGTGCTTTTGTTGTATTTCTCGTCTTCTGTTGCTATTATGGTTTTGAGAGGTTCCTGCAACAGCCACAGCTAACTGCCTCCAGAGAGCTTGGGGCATTTTCCTCTGGATCCTCCTAGTTCCCTCTCCCTGAGGGAATCCCTATCCTGAATTCACCCTAAACCAGTCTTGAACAGTTGCTTCCAGCAAGGTGGGAAAGGGAAAATACCTTGTACTCACACCACTCTTCTGTAATAGAACTGCCTCATCCTTGCAGGACTCTTCCTCCTGGTGTAGCATCCCTTGCACTATGTCCCAGTGCCTCTCTCTATGAACCAGCCAACACATTTTCAGGAGTATCCACCTTTAGCAGTCAGACTACATCTGCAATCATTATCATCATGACCTACTTTGTCCTGGCATAATTTTTTTTCCCAAAGCAGGCAGAGAAATGCATGGACAGGCAAAGAGTTTCACATTCCTTCATTGTCAGTTGAGGCCAAAGAATGTCATGTACATGTCACTTGAACACCAAGGAAAATTCTTACTCATTTGGAGTTTTTTTGAGAACTTGACTTTGGTTCCCTCCTGAATATTTGCCCTTTTTTCATTAATATATTTAATCTTGATGATCCTTTCTGATGACATACTGAAGTCAGAGAAACATAGGCTCTGGAGCAACCTACATGGACAAGGATTTGTCTGGATCTCAGATTTGGAGGCAAATGACTAACCCTGGAGTTGAACTTAAGTCAAGACCACCTGGGTAAAGATTTAGTGACTGAATTACCTGAACACTGGGGGATGACTATGGATGTTTTACCTACTTTAAACTTGGTGAGGAAAAAGTACATGCCTCAAAGGCAAAGTTATTTCAGAATATAGAAGCAGGGTAATGTCAAAGCTAATGCAGGGAAATGTCAAATCTAGTACAGGGAATGCTGGTGAAAGTCAAACTCCAGAACAGGAAAAACTCAGTAGACAGCCATCACAGTTCCAAGAATGGCTGAGGGAAGCATTGGAAATGTTTTTAAAAATGGGCCATAGGAGTGACTGGTTTTATCTTGTGCCTTATTAGGAACCGTGGTTTGACATAAATTACTTTTTATGATAACTTTTTACTGACTCTTTGGAAGCTGTAGTATTAAGGAGTAAATCTGTTGTGAAGTTGAACATAGTCACTGCATATAGATAAAAGGGGAAAATAAACGGAGAGGGTAGTAAGTGTTTTGGGATGTTAGGCATCATTAAAAGTGAAAGGTGCTTGTTGATTTTATGCTAAATGCTCATGCACATACTGTGCTTGTCATCTTTTCACAGAGGTCTGAAGGGTATCTGATATGGTTCTGCCTTGTGTCAAGCAAGAGATACAGTTCTCTGAAGACTGACTTGTCCATGAGGTACCAAATGTGCTGGGAAGGGGATGTGTTTATTCTACTTTGGTCAGCTTTCCATTCACAATGGGGGCACTAATGCAGGGGAAGCTCAAAGTTCCATCCTTTACAGAGCTGTGCCATGCTGAATCCTGACCATCCCTCACCAGAACGTGAATAAGAGATCATGTGATAAATCATGGCTCTAGAATTCCTTTAAAATTCCCTTCTTTTCCTGGACCTTGCTTTAAATTTATGTCAGAAGGGAGGTGTAGAGGAATCCATGATTCTAGGGGCAAGTGTGAGAGACTAAAATGGTTAATGACTTAAACATTGTTGAAATCATTGAAGGACTTTTGGCCACTGTAGTAAACTGCAAAGGAACAGGAGTTCATCTTTGACCACCAAAGCCCACCCCTCACCAAATATTCCTACTGACTGGAATTTGGATTGTGGCAGGAACTTAAGATAAGTGGATACTATTGTTCAGTCATCACAGGTCTGGGGAGGAGAATGCCCTGTCTCTCAAACAAGGTTTTACTCTTATAAAGGTTTCTAGAAAACTACAAGGCTAACAGTCAGGAACAGTCAAACCCCCACTTGTATATTTGAGGAGATTAGAAAGGAACATAGCAAGGCAGTCATGCCACTGTGTAAATTGATGGTTAGCTCTTATCTGAAATGCTACATTACATTTCCTTTCTTCCATTTCACAACAGGTGGTACCAATGGAAAAGTTATAACTGTAGACCACAAGAGTGATGAAAGTATGGAATATATTCTGTACAAGGAATGCTTAAACTGACTGGAAAAGAACTATTGAGAGGGATGAGATACTACAAAACTCTCTGAAGTCATGCCTAGCATTGAAGAAACAGTCCTTTGGCATCTGTTTAGTACAAAAATGAAAGTACTGAGTGAGAAAAACTAGCTGGTGTTATGCTCAATATAAAAGAGAATCCTTGGCCTGGTTCTTCCCATATAGACAGGTGGCAGACACATTGCCACCTTAGAACTTTAGGGAGTTCAAATGGCAACTGAATAAAACTCCCAGAGAACCCACAACAGTCGCTAAACACATTCATCCCCTCTGGGTCAGTAAAATCCTTATTCTTCAAACTGCTGGAGGGAAAATATTTGTAAAGTACAATGGTACATGTTTTTCTCTTTGGGTGTTGGCAACTGGCAGTGATAGGGTAGAGGTTTAGATAGCTCCTTTTACTGACCAATAGGGCCAACCTGATACCAGCTTTTTGAAAATGTGGGCTTGTGAAAAGAGAACAGAGAGGACTTTGTCAATCAGGATGCAGGACGAGCCACCAAAATGAAAACTGGCCTCCTGGCTTGGAGAAATGTCTTCCTTGAGGAATCACCAGAGGCCCTTTGGACATCCAGTGTAGGAAAGATTAATTGGGAATGAAAATGGCAAGATAGAGCTCATTTTTCCATACAATAATGATACATTAAAAAATAAAAGTAAAATACAGCAAGTTGCCACAAAATATCCCCTTTAACTAGACTCTTCATTCTCTTTGTGAGAGCATATAAAAGAAACAAAAAGGACTCTGTTAGGGCAGCAAAATAGAAGCATCTACTTCATAGTGCTTGTGCAAAGGACACAGCGTTTTGTGAATATTAGGCCATTTATCATTATAAATGATGTGAAAAGGGCACACATACAAAAGCTCCCTCCTATCCTGCACAGTACTACAGCTGCACACATGCACCAGATGAGCTACTTGCAGTAAGGAAATAACAATATTGTGTTGTATTTAATAACTGGGGGTTTTGCAGTCAATGAAAGAAACTGGGAAAAAATTACTAAGACAAATGGGCAGACCAAGGCAGAAGGATAAGCTGTTTTAGTCTATTTCCATAAAATACCTTATAATGTGTATAAGTGGTTACCTGGGTGTCACAGACTGTTGATCCATGCTTTCATGCAGGAGAGTGGAAGTGGTAAGTGTGCAACTTGACATGACATGTGAGGCTACTTCTTCTAAATGAACTGCATGCGTTTGTACTTACACAAATTAATTAGAAGTCTTTAGGTAGAAAGAGAGACCTGGAGATATCTGGTCCAACTCACCTGGTCAGGCAGGGTCACCTGGAGCAAGGTGCCAGAGACTGTGTCCAGTCACAGTTTGAACCTCTTCAAGGATGACAACTCCACAGCCTCTTTGAGTAACCTGTTTGATCATGCTTACAGTAAAAAGTGTTGTATTCTGTTCAGAACATACACAGATTGCAGATCCTGGTGTCATGTCAAGGGTTTCTCTCTGTTTTGTGTGTGTTTTGCTGCAGTGCCTTTGTTTTGTATCCAGTTGCATAGATGTTTCAAATATAAACACTTATGACTGAGCTATATTTAGCTTTTGCATGTGTCCTAGTGTTGTAAGTCATCAGGTAACTGTTCTGCTAGTAGATAGATAGGACAGGGAACAGATAATATGAGAAAAGGTTCTCTGAGGTTTTGTGCACAGTATGTAACTTACTGTCTCATTAACAAACTTCTATCATTCATTTGCCTGGAGACTGGTATATATAAATTATCTCAATTCCACATTTCTTTTCCCCCTTAAAGTTTCGAGTTAGTAAATCATGCTTAGTCTTTTGAAAATAATGTACAGAAAAGTGATGGCTGTGTCAGAATTGAGTAGTGATAAAAATGCTTATCCTGCTTTCTTGGTTTTCTGTGTTGGCTTGAGAAATTCAGCTGCGGTGTGCTGGTTTTTTTCTGACACTGCCAGCTCAGTACAGGCAGGTAGCCAGGGAGCTCCATTCCTGTGAAAAGCCAGACCAAATTCAAGCAGGAAGTAGGGTAATAATTATTTCTTCAAATGACTGGGTCTCATAATTTTCTCAGCCAACTTTCTGAACTCCCACATCAGCATCATCGGTCTTGGAACAACAACACACTTTTTCCCTGAGTTGTTCTATACTGGCAAAATTTAGAGCATTTAGCTATATTTTATTTTAGATGCCATAATGGTCCTTCATGTCAGAAGTGTGGTATCAAATTTACCATCTGTACTGAGAGTGTTGAGAATATGGATTGACCTTTGGTTTGAAGGTTGTCTGGAAGCACAGTGGACTTTGTGCCTCACATATTTCTCAAAAGCTGCAAATACCCTGTTCTCAAATATTCTGATGCAAATATGAAAATGAATTGCAGTCTGCTGCAGGGTTTGAAAGGTGGTGCAAGTTTCATGAAGGTTTATGAGAGCTCTTTGCTTGTTTGTGATGTCACAAAATGGAAAGGGTGCATCCAAGAGGTTTCCTACGTAAGTAAAAGAGAATGAGGTATACCTCAAGGCAGCAGTATAGTACAAGTATTCTACCTTTTGCTTCTGGTATCTTGATAAGCAAGCAGGTACCAATGCTGAACACTGTGTGAACTGAATATTTTAATACAATCATGGATGAATGAGGACAGGAATGGTCCATCATTTCCAAAGTTTCTTTTAAACCTTGTGAAATTTAATTCTATCACCTCTGATCACAAACTTCCATGCAGGATTCCCCCAAAGCAGTTAAGGTGTGCAAGAGGGAAGGGAAGAACACAGTCCTATTCACTGGACTAGGTTGATTCTGGAGCTACAGATGATATGCGCTGTAAGTGAGCCTCTAATTTCACCAAAGAAAGTAAGCATTAGAGGCATCAGGAAGTGCCAAACTCACAGCTTCAACCAAATCAGCTGAAAAGATCACTTACATGCCAGCCCTTAAGGCAAATGGGTAACATTTGCTGTCTTCTTGATTGGACAGAGGCAGAACCCCAGGTCACATAAAGAAGTGACATTGCACCCAGGTCACATAAAGAAGTGACATTGCACCCAGGTCCCAAGTGCTTCTGCAAGATAATTCAGGAGCATTTGGAAGAACATGTGGGTTTATTGCTCCTTTTACCATTGTACTTCCACCCCATGGAAGGACAGCTTCTCTGATAGATCTCCTGGTGCTGTATGCTGTCTGGGGAAAAGGAACACCCAGCTCTTCCCCCTCAGCACAATGCAATCTTCTGTCTTTGGATGGACTTTTGGGTGAAATTTTCCATCTCCAGGTGCATAGGAGCCCTGATGTTTTGTGAGGTGCTATTTACTGAGAACTCCAGTAAATTCTCTGTATTTCGTGATTTAAACATGTTCCATACCTAAGATCTTAAGGTGAGAAATGTCTGGCAGTGGTCCTAGTCACAATGTAAGCCCCATTTTTCTTTGGGACAAGTATGTGGACCAGATGTCCTGTATTCAATTTCCAAATATGTTAACGATTCTGTTTATCATTTGTTTCTTGGCTCCCAGCAAACAGTGCAGGGAAATTGTTTACACTGCCTGAGGGCAGAAGAGGGAAATGGGTGATTTAGGCAGGAGCTGTAGGCCAAGGAATGACAAGGAGGGAGACATTCGTGTTTCTAGTGTCTACTATATAGCATAAAACTGAAGGTTACTTCATTTCTGGTGGTGGCGGAGAAGTGAAGACTATTTCAGTGGAAGAACATGGAAGAATTTTTGTGTGAAATTATCTTCAGTAACAAACCATTGTGTGTTTGGTATTATTAATTTGAAATTTTAATTAAGATCTTCTAAGTCATAACTGTTAATAGTCTAGAATAGTGTAGAGACTCCAGGTGCATTTCCAGCTCCAGGAACCTGGGCTGGAGGTGCTCCTGCAGAAGTGGAAGATGAACAGGAATACAGGTAGGAAAATTAAAATATTAGTTAGTGCTTGTCTGCAAAGTTATTTGGACAATGGATGGTTCTGCCTTCCATTGCTGTGGCAGTTATTAACCCTTATGACAAAGCATTTGCATGTCAGTGAATCTGTTGAAATTGACAGAAAGCAGAAACCTGTGTAAGAGTCTAGGATATGGCAAGCATTGCCTTGCTATATTTATTGATGCAGAAAGAGGTTTCTATAAACAAAAAACATATTTCATCTTAAGTCTTCTCCACCTAAAGTACCAGCAAATATTTCTTTACTCCACAGCACAGGAGGATAAAATTACAGCACTGACTTGAAGAATTTTAGTTTATTTTAATGCTGAGAGCTTATCATAATTCTACTTAAAAAGCAAGGGAAGGACATAAGATGTTGTGTTCTTGAAATAAGTATTTTCCCACTGAGTCTGGCAGAGTTTCCCCCTGTGAGCTGAGTCCTGCACACATATTTCCATGATCAATGTGTAAAACAGAAGAGAAGAGAAAATAAGTGTGTTGTAAGCATGTGCACTTGACCTTCACCTGCCATTCTATGGTATTCTTTCTTTCCCATCTTCCTTGCATTTTCATAGGGTCTGAAAGGTGTTCTAGAGTAAGGCAATGCTTTCCACTGCCATTGCTGCTGTAGTACCACATTGTACGTACACACACTGCTGTCACATTCTCTCCAAGCTCTAGTGCAGATACCAATGAGTTACAGAACAGAGCTCACAGTCACTCAGCTGTTTTAAGCCCTTTGCAACTTCTAAAGGGACAAAGGTGATGAGAAATTCAAGGTAACACTTCTTCATAGGTGATAATGTAAGTCAGGTAGAGCCAGCAGAATGAATGTGGAGGCCCATATACAGGTCATCATTGCAGGGAAGTGCAGAGAGGAGATCAAACCAGCCAGGTGATGGAGTAGAGGCTAATTTTGTCCCAGATAAACTCAGCTGCCTGCAAGAGGGCCAGGTCTATAACCATTTTAGTAACCAGAGGGAGCCTGACAGTGATTTCTGACCATATGGCCAAAATGCAAGCTTAGTCTGTGTCTGTATACTGAAAAATGCTGCCTGCAAACTGAGGTAGCTGCATCCAAATTATGTGTCTATTTGAAGTGACCCTGGCAAGAGTCCTAAACACTTCTGAACCCAGGCCACTCACACATTCAAATTGATCCTGCATCCTTCATGGTCTCAGTGGAATAGAGTTTTGGGCAGCTGGACATAGACACTGGGATACAGACATGTTGTGGTTGCTGCTAATGCCCAGTCTTTGGAAGCACCTCTTAGCAGAAGCATCATTAATGTCTTCTGGGCCCTGTGCACCTACTCTGACCTCACTTTCCCCTTTCTTTCAGCAACAGACACCATCAAGTAGTGCACGAAGCCATCTGTTGCCATCACAGCCCTAGCAAACACTACAACAGAAGCCACAATATCCTTATGCCTTACCCTAAGAAGAGTCAGGAAACAGATCTGTTCTGTCTCCCTTTGTCTGTGTTCCTGATGTGTAACCTCAACCCCTCCTTATATTGCTGTCTCTTATTTCTGCTGGATTTTTTGACAAGCATTTTCTTGCTGCCCACCTCCATCCCTACTTTTCCATTAGATTCTTCACTTTTCACTCTCCAGCTGTTTCCAGCAATGCGTCCCCACTACTATTTGGTCTCTTCACACATTTTCTGAAATTCCTGTCCAAACTACATAACAAAACCAAATTCACAAAATATTTCTTGTCCACTCTGTGCAAGACAAGATTTGCCTAGGCTATTGTCAGCTTGCTGAGTTACTTTGTGCCTAGATCCTTTGAGTTCTGCACCTCTGACATTGCTTCATTGTAACCCCTGATTTCTATTGCAGCCTCCTCTGCAGCTTATCCTGCCTCAAGGGCTCTGCCACAGCAACCAATAATTTCTTGTGGCCTCTGCATAAAAGTTTCAACTTGAATTGTTCAGGGAAACCCACTTCTGAGTCTTGCCTTCCCTAGCCTATGAACCTGCCACATCATCCAGAGGGTATCACATCTTGCTTTTGGATGATGAATGGTGGGTAGGCATTCCCTCTCTGGAATGCTGGGGCTTCAGAAGCTCCACAAAGTCCAGATAAAGCTGGCTCTGACCCCCAGTAGTTTTGGAGGATGGCTAGGGCTTAGAATATCACCTACCTCAACTGGAGAAGTGATGCTAAGTAGCCTCCTGCATTTGGGGTGCCTGATGGATTCATCCTTGTTGGGAGATCAATGCATCCATCTGAGTTTGTTCCCTGTGCTCAGTGGGGACAGTATCTTGGAGGCATATCTGGTCACTCTCTGAAATACTCCTCAACAGGTGTTACTTCATCTGCTGTATTTACTGTAGAAGACTTCAAAAAGTCTCCTTTTTGACTGGCAATGCAGCTCCTGCCAGCAGGATCCCTATCATGGGACTCAGGGTATATTTAGTGTGATTCCCCTTACTCCATAAATTTTCCTCTTCTGAGGTAGTGGCAGGAAATCATTACAAATTAGTTAGTCAGATAGACAATAAGAAAAGAAGGTGTTGTGAGCCAGGGCAGTTCTTTAAGGTAGAAGATAATTCCATTCAATGAAGTTAGTAGTTCATATTTTAATCGTTTTGCTTGAAAAATACTGTCATGTTCAATGTAATATTATGTGTGCTAAAATCACTAATTAAAAAAGAATGTTAATTTTCAATTATGTTTTCTCCTGCAAGTGATGTTAAGTTTTTCACATTTTCACAAATGAAAAGTTTGAGGAGCTTAGATTAAAGGATTTTCCATGAAATCCTGAAAAATTAGGAGTGAATATTTCCTCAATATACTTTCAACAAACAAAAGTAAATAAGCAAAACCCCAAGACAACCAAACTTTCTGACAGAAATCTTTGGTGGTTGTCACTACCAGAGGCCATATTGGTAAGCAAAGGTAAAAAGATTTATTAGAACAACTGGTATAAATCATTAATAGTGATATCACCTACAAATCTTACCTCTCCTCTGTGTGAAGAAAAGCAACACAGAGTCCCCAGGCAGGTGCACAGGAGAGCCATTTTATTGCAAAAACCAGGCCTTTTAAAGCAGTTAGCCCATTATCAGTTACATAGTTTTAAATAATAACAAACATAATTCAACCAACCACCATACACCATGATGTGAACATGTGATGGTTACATAACTTGCTTTTCTATCTCTAATGCAGCTGAGCCTCTTTCCCATAGTCCTCTTCTACTCAGCTGAAGTAACAGACCTGAGCCATGATTTTACAAGGCCTTCCTTTTGTAAGGTTTTTCCTATATGCAGCACTCCTCTATCCTTTGGCCATTACAGCTAAAATCTCTGATATTTCTTCATTATGGGCAATGTTGTTTCAATGGAGTTTGGTCTTTCCTCATTTCTTCTATTCTCTTTGCTTTCCTCTTTCCTGTTTCTTGTCTCTTCTTCCACATTTACTCTGCTGCAGCACAGTTTATTCCTGTGTTTATTAAGTTTTTATTGTTGAAAATGAATTTCAACAGAAATAGCTTGTTATCCCTTAGTAAAATAGTTATATGCATGTTTATTGCCCCTTGAAGTCATAAATGGCTCCAGATTTGGAATCTTTAAAGAGAAACTCTCTTCTCTCATATCCACTGTTATACACTGTCTCCAGATTTAGTTTATAAAGCAGCTCCTGTGCCTGAATAGGATATATTCTCATATCAACAAAATCTATGTGTTTTTTATTTTTAAATCAAAGCTTGAATTCTTCAAAATACACAGTACAAGCAGGACAGATTTCACTTACTTATATAAGTGACATTTCAGTTAATGTATTAGACACAAGAAAAGTATTGTGACGCTATACTTGTAAATTTGTCTCAGTCCCAAAAACATTACTGATGTGTCGTTCTGGCAAATAGTTCACATCTCTAAGCTATTTCTTCTCTAAAAATGGTTTCCCCTTTACAGTGCTGCTTAGTTACTGCATGGTGTTGGCTTAGAAAATAAAGAGCATTATGTAGGGGCTGGGTACCAGAGCTCCTGACTTGGGAAAGCATCTCTTTTCTACAGGAGCATTTAGACACCTGCCCCACTGCTGTCTGGATTCAGTGCACAAATGATAAACAAGAGATAACAATTCAAAACTCTTGGTCTACTCTAGATATTCTTCTGAAAATTGCAGGAGGCCTCTTCTGTGCCATCTGCAATGCACATACAAGTTGCTCCAAGTCTTTGTATAGTGGGTTTTTGGGGTTTGTTTTCCGTTATAAAACCCAGAAAGATAAGAAATCTATGAAAAAGAAGCACAGGGGAAATGCTTGTATGCATTTCTTTTAATGGTTGTAAACATTTATTGATTTTGTTTGAGGAAATTAATTTCCTTGAGTTGTCATTAAAAACATTTGGATATGATCCCAGTATCATAAGGAAATCTGCAATGTCCCTTATCAGAATTAGATTAGACATACATGGGGCAGCTCTGTCTGCCCATCTTTGTATCTTTTGCAATCACCTGTTATGCCAAGGTTTCTTCTGTGTCCATAGATCCCAACGCATTTAGGAAAAAATTCAATTCATATTCTTAGAAGTGAAAAAAAGCCACTAAGATTTTAGCTAGTATTAAAGCCCATTTTGTTTCTTCCTATTGCCCCATGTACCTGCTTGTTTCACAGTACTGTGCAATGTGCTCAACAGCTCCTTGGCAATTGTCTCATCATTTGGTTCCAGAAAGCCTACAGAGGTCTATATACTCCAACATAATTTTTATCTAGGTTTGCTCCTATGACAGAAGAAATATTTCCTTCTGCAGATAAACTAAATCCTTTCAGAAAAAAGCTCTTGCTGCTAAGTGAACCTGGTAATGGGAGAGAAAATTTTCCTCTTCATGCAAAGCAATCAGACAATATTTTTGAATCATGCACTTTAAAATCAAAGTTCTTGCATATTGATGAACTAAAAGCTGTGAACTAAAAGTGCATAATGATGCTGTGGAAGCCTGTATTGCTTAATTAATCTACAAGCCAATACTAATTTGGCTCTCTGTCTACAGTACATCTGCAGCACAACCATAGAAGCTAAAATTTGTGAAGCCAGTCCTTATTGTACTTTCTGAATTTATCTGGAGTTCTTCCCTGCTGATTTTAATAGGAACTTTATTAAGGTTGTCAGGCAGGTAAGGATGTTTTAATGTAGTGCAGAGTCATTCTATTCAAGCACATGCATCATCATCATCATCCAGAGAAGCAAGAAATAGCAGACCAAATCACAATCCTCTGAATACCTGCTCAGACACATCTGTCAACTTGTTAGTTATAATCAGTATAACTAGTTCAAAGCTTCTGTGGAAGCAGTCACTCCAAAGGACACATTAAAAATGTATTCTTCACCAAAATAATAGTTGCTAAGAATTTCTACTGAGGCTAGTTCATGTCAGCTTCCAAGATATAAATTTGTTATAGGGCATTGCTACTCGTATTTATCAAGTGGCATTTTTTACATCACACTGCAGTTATTAAAGGGACTTCTTTAACCTAAAAGCTGTATTGTGTTTATGCAAATTCATCTGTGAAGTTGCAGTCTAACTGCTGCCTCTGAGCTGAAGAAATAGTGCCATCTTAGGTGTCTGGCTCAGCCTGATGCTTTGTAGTTTCCTGCCTTCCTTGTAGAAACCTGTTGAGTAAAGAGAAGAAGCCTGTTAGCTCTGGAGTCTCTATAACTCTTCTTCTCACAATATTTTGGGATTGGAAATCTTAAGTTGATCCTTCTTCTACTGAGTGGGCCAGAGCAACCAATCTTCGGATTCCTGTTGGTAAGGTATTTTCTAGTTGCATAACTTGGAAATGTTTGTAATGCACAGGGTGATAATGAAGTAGCTGAAAGGCAGGCTGTATTAATAGGGGACTACACTAAGTCATGCTACAGCAGCAACTCTTCCTACAAGTGCTGAAGACTGAAATTGTAAGTGGCAGTTTTAGGAACTGAAAATGGCAGTTCACCTCATCTACTCATTTTAATAACTTTGAGGAATTAATAAATCACATCAGTACAAATCAACATGAATATTACCCAGAAATACATTGAAATATTAATCAAAAATACTACTGTATTTAATAGAGAGTTTAATTACTTTTCTAGCAATAGGTGTGCTCTGTGGCAATTGTAGAGAGATACAGTTGTCCCTCCAAATAGCAGACTCATCCTCCTGGGGAAGATCAGGTCATGTCTCTTTAACTGGATCTCCTCTCGTACTGGTGGTGGTGCAGGTGACAGTGATAGTGACAGAAACAGAAGAAGGACATTGCCTTGTTCAAACAGGGACAAGCATTTCCTAGAACTCACTTGAGATAATAAGATAATGGTGACCCATACCCTTGAAAGTGAAAGAATTTAGAGAAAATCACTGTTCTTACAAGCAGAGGCATAGGTGTTACAAATGTACTATAAGACTTTCTTGCTACATTATAGACAGGGGTCCAGAAGGACTGAATAGGTCAACAACAGCCAATTTAAAGGCTAAGTCCATAATGTAGACAAACTTACTTTCATACAGCGTACCCAATTTATTTAAGATCTGAGCTACCTAAGAATTTAAGCATAAATGTGACTTTGGATCACGTATTTTACTGCCATTCCTGTGGCTATAATGTCATAAATTAACTAGTGCAATGTTTGAAGGTTTGTTGTGGATGCTGCTGCTGTATTTGTATACATACTACATCCTTCCTTATATATGCTCCCCTGGCAATTCCTGTGGCTTCCCTAGATGAAATATGCAACAGAGTGTTTTCCATAGCAGTTAGAAAAGATTCAAAGAAAATCACAACCAGTATGAAATAGTGCCATTTACTTTTCAGTAAATGATACAGGCATTCAGGAAAGACCACTGGAAGCAAACACTAATGGAAACCTTCCATAACAATCAGTTCTATGAAGATTTCATTTTTAGTTTTGGAGAAAGGCAAGGAAAAGCTTTTTCTTCTTTCCTTTTGTAAAGGTTCATATACAAATGCTCTTTCAAGTCTAAGAAAGTTTCAGAAAAACTTTATGTACTGGATTCCAGCTGTAGAATTCTGTTGCAAGTTTTTATTATTCTTATTCCTCTGCTCTGTGATCTTGATCTAGCTACTCTACTACAATCACCTCTGTTCTTCTCTGTACAGCTGACAAAAAATTAAAATACAAAATCTGTTTTCCCTAGTCAAAAAAAGCCACTTCACATGGTTTACTAACCCTGCTATTGGCAAATCAAATATAAGCAGTGCAATGGCAAAACTTACCCAGAAACCATTAAAAATGTTTATTCACTAGGCATAAAATTGTATACTTTGTCTTATAGCTTGGCTATATCTCATGGAAATGCTTTTCCTCTCATGTCATGCTAGCCAGTTTGTTAGTACCTCCTATCCCCTAAAATTTATTGCTTTATTATCCTTCTTTATCTTAGAAGCATACAAATTTTCCTCTGGTCATAAAAGGAACAAGTAAAATGTTATGATATAGAGCTGCTAAATATGATGATAAGGGAAGTGCAAAGAGAGTCTGCTTAAAACTGCCAGGTAGAGAGCTTGTTTGGAGTGAAAATTATAAACCATAGTAGATTAAAGTATAAAACAAGAATACCTCAAGGGGCCCTGAAGCTAAAGTAATTATTATCACTATGTTCTCCCTGTCTAAGTACTTGCCATGATACAATTTATGTAACACCAACTTGGATACCTACACAAATATCAGGCCATGTTTGATCTAGGGCTTCTAACTATCAGCCTGTACCCACATGTGTTTAAAAAAGCCAAACAAACCCACAATGAAATCAGCATCCTAGATAGTCAGTGCACTATCTAAATATAATTGATCATTCCCTTTTCTCCTTTCTTGTGTTGGTCTTCTTCAACCCCCAAATCTACCTCATCAGTGTGTGAAACTGAGATTGAATGAGGTACCAGGGCATCTCTTGGCCATGCCTCAGACAAAGAGCTGCTGCTCATCACACTGTTTGGATTCTCCTTTCACATTTGGATTCTCCTTTCACATGCTCACACATTACCCAAAAGACAGCTCCAAAACCAGCCCACCTCCCTGACCTGTGTTTCAGCTTTCTTCTCTGTGACTGTCAATGTCTGATTCTCCTCTGCCATCCTCAATACCACTAGGTATTTTGCTTTCTCTCTGGAGATGCCTGAACAGATAAGAGCCTGTGCTGTCAGCACTGTCAGCTTGTTGCTGGCTTGGATAGGGACAGGAAATGTGGTAAGAGAAGACAGACTGAAAATAGTTTGGGAATATGTTCTTTGTTTCCTCTTCATGTTGAACACATTGCAGGCCATAGCTGAGGTAAAAGACAGCAATATATCTGCAGCCTTCAATATACTTAAATTGGCATTCTAATGAAAAACTTTTTTGGTTAAAATATTTTCTTCCAAAGACAATTGGGCTTTATATGGAGAGAACAGTCTCACAGAGGACAGTCCTGTAGAAACTAGAAAAATGAATGTGTATAAGAATCCATAAGATTAGCTGGCGCTTGTACCTTCCCCAGCCTGATAAAAACTGGATCCAATTTCTCAGGAATGCAGTGGGAAAATAACCATGATGATAACACCCTGAACTACCAAGCTGGTGAGAATGCAGCTGCCACAATATTTTCAGTACAAATTATTTGAGAGGTGTTTTTCTTTACATAACGGTTACATTAGTATTCTGCATCAACCACCAATATTACATATCAGCAGGCTCTTCAAAATGATCACCATGAGAAAAATTACATACATTTAGTTTCAAAACTAATTAATTTTAAATTCCTTTAGAACATGTTTCTGAGTAATAGCTACTAAAATAATTTTTGTCATTAACAGAAACATTATTCCTTTTATTCCATAAATGTTAAATGGTTTTGTCTTTCAATTAGAATTATGAAGCCATAATGCTCTGCCAGTGTATTCTCGAACACAATATGTTTTCAGTTCTATGCATAATTCTGGGGTAAATAAAGCAGTTTTGTACAATGACTAGCTATTACACAAATTCACCATTTTCTAGAATCAGTTGATAGTGCCATTGTCAGTTGCAGTTAAATCCCTCAGAAAAATTGTTATGCATAAATTTTCTGTATACCTTCCTACTAATTTAAATGCCTGAACAGAATCTTTATTAGTACTATATTTTTTAAGAGAGTTGCATCTCACTGTTTCAAATACTTTCTGAGAAGATATCACAGAAATAACCCTTAAACTTCATTTCAGTTTGTTTATACTGATTACTTTTCCCACCAAACTTTATGAAGTATTTTCCTTTGGCTTGGCTTAGTGTATGTTATCTAGGAGAGAATGCAAGAGTCAGTAACAAATTGCCCTTAGATAAATCAAAACTTGTAAAAGGCATAAGGAAGGTAGGTGTTAACACAGTGATAGAAACAGCAGGTGTATTGGGTTTGTGTGACAAAGTTTTGGTGAGGGGGACAAGAGGTACAGCCTCTGTGAGAAGCTGTTGTCCAGCTGAGGAGGGGAGTGATAAAATGGACACCTGAGATCCAGCCAGAATCAGGCCACCACAGTAGGTTACATATGGAATGAAATTCTAGATAGGAGTAATTCAGAAATTGGTTCAAGGAAATAAGAACCTTTCAAATCTCTGAAATAAGAGAACGGAGAGGTAAAGCTACTGATTATGTGCCTAAAGCAAAAACACTGAAGCAATATCTGTAGAAGTGTCAAATGCATATTAAGTCTCTTTCAGGTCTGGAAACTCTGAGATTACACAATGTCACCAAGTAGGCATAATGGGAGGAAGCTCAGTTCTAATTTTTTTTTTAATCTGCTAATGACTAAAATGGAATAATTCTGTGGGTTTATGGATTAATTACTTTAATTCTTCAGATTTTATGAGATATCTACTGGCTGAGGCTCTTGTTAAACTGTCTCACAGAGATTTTTGCTGTGCCTTGGATATGTTGAAAATCTGATCAAAGTGATTCAATGGGAAAAGGCAGGAGCTTTCACCATGTTGTTTTGATATGTTCTTTCCACAAGGTTATAAACACACAAAGGTGAATTACACCTTCAAACACCCATTCCCTTCACTGTCTTGAAATTCAGACAAGCTGCTGTGTTAATATTTCTTTAGGGGAATGGTTGAACACAGCATCCTGAAGGGCCCTTACTGCTGTCAACCAGGTCAACAAGGGATGCAAGGAGAGAGGCAAAAAGAAAAGGGCAACATGCTGCTTCTTCTGGTGATATGTATCTGCACAGCTCCCTCTGCAATACTGCCTGAATACCACAGTCAACCTCCACGTGCTGGTTTTGGCTGGGATAGAGTTACTATGTGGTTATGCTTTGGACTTGTGCTGAAAATGTTGTTGATAACAGGGATGTTTTTGTTACTGTTGAGCAGTGCTTATACAGAGTTGAGGCCTTTTTGGTTTCTCGGGACACCCCAGTGAGCAGCCTGGGGGTGCATAAGGAGCCCGGGTGGGCCAGGACAGCTGCCCCCAGCTGACCCCAGAGGTATCCCACACCATGTGATTTCATGCTCAGCCTATAAGGCTGGGGAATGAAGGAGGAAGGGCTGGATGTTCAGGGTGGTGGCGTTTGTATTCCCAAGTCACTGCTGTGCGTGATGGAGCTCTGCTTTCCTGGAGATGGCTGAACACCTGCCTCTTCATGGGAAGTGGTGCATGAATTCCTTGTTTTGCTTTGCTTGTGTGCAAAGCTTTTGCCTTACCTTTCAAACTGTTTTTATCTCAACCCATGTGTTTTCTGACTCTCTCCCCATCCCACTGGGGAGGACTGAACGAGCAGCTGTTGGTGCTCAGTTGTTGACTGCGGTTAAATCACGACACGCCATCATGAAAAGAAATTCAGTATGACAGGCATGGCCAGACGTGACTTCCTGTGTATACAAATACCAGAATCCAATTATGCTTTCAGTTAACAAGCAAAGGAACACTTGGGGCATAACCTTAAAGCTCTTTTTTTCCGGGCCACTTATCAACATTTCCAAACATTGAAGTGGGCTTTTGCAAACTGAATATTGAGAGCTAATCTTGAATTTCTGTCTCTTATGGATGCTTTCTTAATTTTGTGTTTTCCAGAGTAGGAGTTGGCCTCAGTCTCACTGGTCTCTGGGTCTTGTACTACAGCCTTTTGAGAATCCTAAATTCAGACTTGTAATCTATTTTGAAGGCAGTTTGGGTCAATTCTACACTTGATTTTGCTCTGGTAGCCCAAAAGCTAGGCCAATAGAGGTCCAGCAAGGCATTTTTTCAGGAGTCTGCTTTGTAGGCTTTGTGTGCTCCTGTCTGCCTTCAGGTGGCATTTCCTTCATAGGGATGGCAAATGAATGGTGTGTCTGCTTCCCCTGGTGGCCCTAGCTTTTAGTAGTCCCTCATTCAGCACATAAGCTTTTTCCCATGCTTGGTTCCCATAGCTGTGAATTTAAAGGTTGGGATCTGGAGCATCTAAGTCTTGTGGCTCTCTGGGAAGGCCTATCAAACTCATCCTTATTTACTAAATTGTGTCAGTCAAAGAGAAGATTACAGATACTTTGAACTTGGAGACAGATTGCAGGAGACAGCTGTTCATATCTATGTAGATGTTTTATGTGCTTTTTAACAAGGCAGCTGAATCCTCTACAAATAAACAGACCTCTTTTTTTAGCAGTGCTTTAACCCTTATCCTGCATGAGGAATTTATTTTAAAAGCTTGACTTTTTTTGCTTATATTAATTTTTGCAACTCTGATTGCTAGAGCAGCTCTTCCCAAAACCTGGCAGACCACCATAGTTTGACTAAAATTCCAAACAACCAGTTTTCCTGAAGAAAACTCTGCTGAAAGCCCTCCTATTTTTTTGTTGAAAAGTTATCTTACTGAATACAAATCATCATCAATTTCCCAGGATTAAAATCTTGCGTCTTTGACTTACTCATTTCTTTTGCCTGGAGGAAGAGGCTAAGTCTGGAGGTAAAGTCACCACCCCAACAGCAAGGAATGAGTGGAAAACAGCTGCATTTGGCAACACACTGGATCATGTTCCAGTTAGGGTTTTGAGTACTTTACAGAAGCCGTTCAGTCTTCAATGAATTCAGCATTGAGAAAGATACCTGTCAACCTTTAAACATTTTTATAGAAACCTGTATGGCAGGAGAGAACATGCTAGAAATCTTTAACATTCTTGGTTCTATAGAAAGCTGTGTGCCTAGTGAGAACAAATAAAGGTTTCTTGTAACAGCAGTCTCAATTTCCTTTACTGAGGGTTCAGCTCCAACCTGAACTCCAGGTGAATCACAGGGCAAAAATGTTAATTTCTTCTATCAGCCTTCCCAGTGGCAATTTTTCTCATTGGAAGGATATGTTACAAGTACTGATTAATTTGAAGAACACCAATACTCTTAGGATTAAGCAACCAAAGTCAGACTAGATGCTGATGAATCTAGCATAGAAACCTTAGGAGTCGCAAATTTGTCTGGAGGGTATTTTTTAACTACTAGATATAAATAAAGTTCTCTACTGGCTTAGCTAGATTTGTTGAAACGAAAGGATTTGCAACAGCCTCTTCAGGTATGTTATCTATAAAAGCATCAATTTTGGCCAATTTGGGAAATGAAACATACAAATACATCAAGACTAGCCCTGGATTATTTCTGTCTGATGGAGTAAAACACAGTAAAAATTATTATCAGTGTCATGCTTAACACTGCATGTAATCACTAGGTACAACCTTGTGCAATGATATTCAGGCAACTTCCCAGCCCTTTGCTCTGGAAACATTCTTATAAATGCCATTCAGAGGAACAAACGATGGATTGGAAAAGGAGTATTTCTGAGTTGAGGTGGGCTTGACAAACTCTCAGTACCCTGAACTGGAAAAGTGCTACAACCACTTTTATCTTGTCTGGCTGCTAAAAATATGTCTGTCAAACCTGGATATCATCTCTTCTGTTAATGGATGACATACCCAGCAGCGAATAGAGCTTTATTATCCTTGCATAGTTTGCACAGCAGAAAATCTGTTAGCAGAGTTCCCTGAGTAACACAGTTCATTTATGTAACATTCAACTCCTGTAAAGCATGTCAGAGAGACAGGCAAGGAATGTGAAAGAAGCCTTGGTAGCGGTGCAGTGTTGTGAGATTTGTGATACGCAACTTTAATTTCGCCTCTTTGTTTGACCTGAAGACTGTAGTCACACTTACCAGTTTCCCAGGTCTAATACAATAAATAGGCACTAAGCTTTGAGTAATGCACTGAACTGCTCATAAAAATCAAGTTTTGGAACAAAAGCATATTTAGAGAAATAAGTTTGCTAGAAACTTAGGATAGCCACATTTATTGTTTGTATTTCCAGGTTTGGGGAGGGTTTGCAGTTTTAACTGGAAAACTCATGACAACTATTTGCACTGTGGGAGAAGGTGTCCTCTTAAATTCCTGACACTGATCCCCAAGCAAAGGAAGGGTAGTGACAAACAGGTGGATGCATATACCCTCAGAGGGGCTAACAAGCCCAGAAAGTGGCAAAAAACCTGTGATAAAGCCTTGTACGATGCTAACATGTTCGGAAACCTATCATCTGGTATTTAAAACTTTAAAACTATTCTGGAGTCAAAAATTTTGGAAAAAAATCTTTTTCTTTAAAGAAGTAGGATTTAATCTTTCATTGTTGCCCATTTCTTCTTCTCCCTGAAAAAGCACTTCTTTTTTTTGTAACTGAATTTAACTGTTATCACCTACGAGGAGACCTAGGGAGTTTTATTAAAAATGCAGTAAAGCTGGTATCTAACACAGTATTTCTTTGTTGTGATCTTATGTGGTTTTGTGTGGATGAAGGAAGGAGTTTCTAAATAAAGGGTCAAACTCAGGTTCCAGTGAAATCAGGATATAATCCACACTTGTGACAATAGGAACAAAACTTTCACCAAGTCCATTCATTCTACCAAAAGCAGGAAAACTCTTCCTCTAAACCATGTTTTAAACAAGAAACTTAATGGCCCACTGCCAGAAACTCTCCAGTAAATGTGGAGGTTTTGCTTGTACTTGCAGAAACGTGTGCTTTAGACCTATGCTACGGCTTGGATGACATTTATTGTCCGAGATGAAGTCCTGAAACCTTCAGACACATTAGGTTGCTTTGAAACTATGCGCTACTTTTTCTAATAATTTGCTTCTCTGGGGTTGATCCCAGCACAAGAGTGAAATGCCAAAGGCACAGGTGGTCTCTCTCAGGACCAAACCAGCACCTCTTACCGACAAGTCACTTTGCCTTGGCTAGAAGTCAGATCGCGGTGTGCGGGCTGATGCTGACAGACCTCCATTTGCTCTGCATGATTACGGCAATTTTACTCGCAATTTTAAGTGTTGCTTTACCTGGCCGTAAGGGAGCTCTCCGGGAGCACCGTTCCGAGCCGAGCAGCCCTTCCCGCTGCCCCACCCGGGGAGGGCTGTCGGTCCCTCTCCCCTGGGCGCAGCGCTTTCGGGGCGGAGCGGCCCCGGTCCCGTGGCGGGGCGAGCGGGCGGCGGCTGCCGGGGGAAGGAGCGGGCTGGCGTCAGGCGCTGGGCAGCCACTGGCGCGGGAGCTCCCCCTCGCCTCGCCTCGCCTCCCGCGGCCGGGGGGATAAAGGCACCCGGCCCGGCGCTCCGGGCCACCGGCGGGGGAAAGGCGGGCGAGCGGACGTGCGGGGGCCGGGCCGGGCCGGGCCCCACCGCGCAGCGCCCTCCATGCGCCTGGCCGGCGGCGCCGGCTCCCCCCGGGCTGTGCCCTCACCCGGGAATGGCAGCCGGTGGCGGGCGGCGGAGCCCGGCGGCGGCAGCAGCCCCAGTCCCGAGGCGTGGTCGGGGTCGCCGAACGGCAGCCTGGGCGGCTGGGACCCCTTCGGGCGGGACGAGGAGCTGGCGAAGCTGGAGATCGCGGTGCTGGCCGTCACCTTCGCGGTGGCGGTGGTGGGGAACGGCAGCGTGCTGCTGGCCCTGCGGCGCACGCCGCGCAAGGCGTCCCGCATGCACCTCTTCATCCGCCACCTCAGCCTGGCCGACCTGGTGGTGGCCTTCTTCCAGGTGCTGCCCCAGCTCTGCTGGGAGGTGACCCACCGCTTCCACGGCCCCGACGGACTCTGCCGCGTCGTCAAACACCTGCAGGTCTTCGGCATGTTCGCGTCGGCGTACATGCTGGTGGCCATGACCGCCGACCGCTACATCGCCGTCTGCCACCCGCTGAAGACGCTGCAGCAGCCCACCAAGCGCTCGTACGGGATGATCGCGGCGGCCTGGGCGCTCAGCCTGCTGCTCAGCACCCCGCAGTACTTCATCTTCTCCCTCAGCGAAGTGGAGCGCGGCTCGCAGGTCTACGATTGTTGGGCACACTTCATCATGCCCTGGGGGCCCCGCGCCTACATCACTTGGATCACCGGCGGCATCTTCATCGCGCCTGTCCTCATCCTCATCATCTGCTACGGCTTCATCTGCTACCGCATCTGGCGCAACGTCCGGGGCAAGACGCGCCAGGGGGAGGCGGCAGCAGCGGGTGGCGGGCGGCGGGCAGGCGATGATGGTGGCCCGCGACGGGGGCTGCTGCTCGCCCCTTGTGTCAGCAACGTGAAAACCATCTCCCGCGCCAAGATCCGCACCGTCAAGATGACCTTCGTCATCGTCTCGGTGTACGTCGTTTGCTGGGCGCCCTTCTTCACCATCCAGATGTGGTCCGTCTGGGACCAGCGCTTCCCCTGGGTCGGTAGGTGACGGCGCCGCTTGTCCCCAGCGGCCGCCCCGCACGCGTTGGGAGCGCAGCCGGCTGTCCCGGGGCGCGGCGCAGGGCCGAGCCGAGCGAGGGGCAAATGGGGCGCGGAAGCGGAGAGCGGGACCGAGGCCGCCCTCCCGGCCCCGGACGGGTCCCTCTCCCGCCGGGGAATAGCGGCTGAGCGCCCTTGTGGGGGAAAAGGAGGAGCCCCGGGCAGCCGCCGCCCTCGGGGCCGCCCCGCCGGCACCGCTGGTGGTCCCGGACCTGGTGTGCCCGGGAGCGGCGGCGGCCGCGGCGCTCGGCTCGGCCTGTCCCGGGAGCAGCAGGGGCGGCTGCTGGCGGCAGCTGCGCCTCCGGAGAGGAGCAGCAGCCGCAGCCTTCTCTTCCCGAGCAAAGCGAGAGGACGGAAACCGAGGTATTTGCTGCCATAATTTGAACTAGCAACATTTTCTTCCGTTTGAAGCTGCCGATAAGAAAACTTTAGGAATATTTAGTATTGTTGAGAAGCACGCACACACACATGTCGGAGCAGTTACATGAAGAGAGAACTTATTACGTCTTCTTTCCTGTATCTGCTGTCTAATAATAGGGTTGAGCCCACCCTGAACCTTTCCCCTCAGCAAGGCAGTCACCTCTGAGTAGCTCCATTAGTCAAGTCACCGTTTTTCGTGAATCAGTGGCAATTTAGGCTTTGGAGATATCTGTCCCGTTGTTCAGTACGGCTGGAAAAAATTGGTGAGTCTAAAAGCTGTCACACAGGTAATGACAGGCAGCATAGTGACATATATTCTGTTTCCTCATGATGAGAGAGCAGCAAATCAAAATTTTTGAATCCATAATATCTTGATTGTTTTTTAATATCCCCAAATTATCACTTACTGTAGTGAGAGCATTGATTGCCTTTAATACAGGACTAAAGTCAAGCCTATAATGCAGATCTCTAGAGAAATAAAGGCTTGCAGTGAACAAATAGATTTATTTTTTTACTTCAAAGAAAATTAAATCTAATTGAACAGATGGGTATTTGATAAGTTTGTTTGAAGAGATTCTTTAAATCCATGGAACTGCATAACACAGTAATTATACTGTTTTGAAGATTCAATATTTACAAAGAAAAGTCACGAATAATTGATTAGACTAAATACATATTTAGAGTATTTAATCTAAGTATTAACTAGTTTTTGAAGGTAGAATACCATAGCTTTTTCATGCCATAGTGCTAAGTTCCATTTTTCCCTTATGTAAAATTTATTCACCCTCCAAAATCCAGTCCAGATTTGATGGACAATCAAGTAGTTAGTTGAGCATTCAGTACTTTTCAGCATGCAAACTTATACAGCAAAATTCAGTGTTATTGAAAGCAGTGGAAATTTTGCCATTGTCTCCCAGGGTCTGGAAAAAACTTTTCAGTATTTAAAGCAAGAGCTTATCAACACATGGATACACATCAGTGGAAATGTGACTAAATCATTATTTTGGATGGATTACCCCATAACTTATTCTGTCACAGATTTTGAAGTCTGTTCAGAAAAATCCCCATTGACTTCAATGGCAGCCTTACATAAATAAAACCTTTACTGATTATGTTCTCATTCTTTGCTTCAAATGCTGCGGCTCAACATTTAGAATTCAAATATTTGGGAATATAAATCCAATGGTTAATGAAGCAGTTGACTGAATAGTGCATATGTTCTTTTGATGATTAAATAGCTTTCTCCCCCTCCCCAGATTCTGAAAACACTGCGACTACTGTTACGGCTCTGCTGGCCAGCCTGAACAGTTGCTGTAACCCGTGGATCTACATGTTCTTCAGTGGGCACCTCCTCCAAGACTGCCTACAGAGCTTCCCTTGCTGCCAAAAAATAAAGCAAACGCTGAGTAAAGAAGATTCAAACAGCAATAGCAAGCGACAGACTTCTTTCACCAACAACAGAAGCCCAACCCACAGCCTAAACACATGGAGAGAGATGCCCCACTCCAAATCAACCAGCTTCATCCCCATTCCAACGTGAGACAGGCCTCAGGGCAGGCAGGGCATGCAGTCCCATCAGAGTGTTTGGAAAGGTTGTGGCATGGCACTTTATGCCAGTCCAGCGAACCATGATGGTACCAAGGAATGACTAAGACAGCCATGAGACAAAAAGTGCCACCTTGCTTGATAAGCTGTACTGCAGCATGTAAATTATTTTCTGAAAGTTATTTAGGATTTGGGCAACTGATCAGGAAGGTGTGGCAACAATAAAGCAATTATTTTTTAAAATAGAATTTATTTTAATTTTTTGTCTGTTTCTAAAATACTAAGTGCATTGTTTGTTTGCAGTTTAAAACAGTAAAAGTAATGGAGTGTTCATGTATTGGGTAACTCCAGTCTCTAGTGTAAATGCATAACTTCTCATGATTGTCTGATGAAGTCACAGGGAAAGAAGACAGTATGAGCAAGATTACAGTTTAGTCTTAAACATTAAAAGAAAGGAGTTGGGAAAAAAATCTTGGCTGTCCAGATAAAGAATGGGGTTAGACAGACTCTGAGTTGTTGAAATTCAGTTGCTCATGATGCTTCATCTTATAAAGGTCTAGCAGTTCTCAGACACTGAAATTTAACAGCCCTTGTGAAGGCTAATCTTTTAGTGCTGTCGATGTCTGTGTATGTATTTGGGGCTTTGTTTTTAGGGTGACATTTCCTTTTCCCTTCATGTTGATGGAAATTATACAGCATATTTGTGTGTGTGTGTGTTGTTGCACCTGCTTTCATTTTTTTAAACTAACTTTAAAAACATATTGATAAATAAGTATGATACACTGTGACTAGCTCAGCACCATTAGAAACAGTTACACCAAGAAAACTTATAATGGATACCAGAACCACTTGCTTTTTTTGGTAGGAATACCATATTTTCTTTTAAAATGCACTAAGACATCCAGGATCAAGCTACGTTGCTTGGTTGTCAAGCAAATAGCTCATGAGCTCAGGACAGTGTAGTAATTTGATAAGAGCTGTAGAACCAGGATATTTCAAGACACACATCACAGAATCAATCTTACAAGTCTTCTGGGAACATATAAAAATTATCAATGTTGTTGGCTTGTCTTTTCCTATTATTATTTTTATTGCCAGCTCATGACAATATAATCTTAAAAATTGTCAGTAAACTGCAATAAAAAGTCATCACAATGTATTTAAGAATTACAAAGCATTCAAGGTGTGCTTGTTTTCAATACAATGCATGCCATGTTGACTGTAGTTCATAGGGCAAACAATCCTATTACATCTTTCCTGGAGCTTGTCTCGTATACTGAGGTTGGGTTTTGAAGCTCCTTGAATAAGTTTTGCTGAGTTTTTAAGTCTTGAGAATCTCTTTGAGAAGTACAGCTACCTGTCTGCACGGTTTTCCTGAGCTTTCCTGATCCTGAAATCCAGGTGCTCCCCTGGCCCTCTGCAGGACTGCTGATGCAGTCTTCAGCTGGCTGCTGGAGCAGTGATAACGTGCATGGAAGGAGGAAGCTCAGCAGCAGGTTTCCTTTCTTTCTTTCTTTCTTTCTTTCTTTCTTTCTTTCTTTCTTTCTTTCTTTCTTTCTTTCTTTCTTTCTTTC
>VZUI01053836.1:0-83847 GCA_013401135.1 Cettia cetti
GAGCCCGGCTGGCGGCGGCGCGGGCGCGCCGGCCCCCAACGCTCCCGGGGCGGACCCGGGGGATCCCCCTCGCCATGCAGACCCGGCGGCTCCTGCTGCCTCCCGAGGTGAGTGAGCGGCGTCCGGCGCGCCGCCCGCGGGCCCGAGAGGCCGGGGTGCCTCGTTCCCCAGGCCCCTGCCGCCCGCAGCGAGGCCCCGCGGGCGGGCGAGCGGGGAGGGCTCCGGTGCCTCGGTGGAGCCGCCGTATCGCCGACAGCGCCCTGGACCTGCGGGCTCCGGGCGCCCCCTCGCTCCGCCGCCCTTGTCCTCCGCACGCCACCAAGGGGAAGGCAGCGGTCGCCCGCCCCCCAGCCCTCCCCGGCGGCCGCCGTGTTCCTCCGAGCCCCCTCCCCGCCGTTCCCCCTCCGTCCCCGGGCGCCCGGACTGGGTGACCCGCTCGCCGGGGGCACCTTTCTCCCCGCGCCGGCGATCCCGCGGATGGAGAAGGAGCTGCTGCTCCCCCCGGGACGCCCTGGGTACCGGCGCGGGGCAGGGCGAGGTTGTGCCCGGGCAGCTGCGGCTGCCGGCCCGGGCAGGGGAGGGAGGATCCCTGTTCGCATCTCGTGCCCTTTTTTTATGGCCGGATCTCTGCTCTCTCCCCGGGCAGGGAATGTTACTTGCTCATCGCGATGTGTAACAAGTCACTCCTGCAATGGTGGTAGTGGTGGAGGGGGATGGGGAGAGCGGGCGGGATGCGTTTTATAACATCTCTAATTACGTGAAATTGTGGTCATGTCTCACTCTAAGAATAACTAGCACTCTTGGCATGTCAGACTTTTTGCAGAGGTGGGCTAGTTTTTTGCTCGTAAATGTTACGGCTAAATAGGTGCCTGTGGCAGAGCGTGGCTCAAGAAATGTTTTTATCTTAACCAGACAGAGAAACAAGTAGCAGATGGAAATTGTTAAACTAATATGTTTTCGTGTTAATTATCTTCTTTATTTATAGACAGGATATTCCTTATTATTTTATGACAGAGGTTTTTCAGAGGGTTGCATTTTTACACATATTTTCATAGCGTTTAGATATTAAAAGTTAGCTGAATTCCATCAGTCTTCTTATTAAGTGTGGTTGTCCCAGATTAGAATTTTTGAATAAAACTGCCCTAAGTTTTTGGGTCCAGACGAACCCAAACCCAGAAGGAGCTGTGTAAAAACAAATAAAATAGTAAAAATGAAAAAAAAGATGCTCTACCTGAAAAAAAAAAAATATTTTCTTTGGGTAGCATTTAACTGACTAGGCAAGGCTTTAAAACATTGTAATTATATTAGCAAGTAATTTTTGATTGCATGGAGCAAATATAGATTTTAGATACACCTTCAGTGGTTGAAACATTCAAATCCTTTGTTACTGCCTGAACCCTCCGTGTGCTTCTTTTTTAAAGTTACAGCATGTGATGCAAAATGAGAAGAACAGTCTCCTTGACCCGAGAGACAAATTAAAAAAATCTCTTCAGAGGTTTGGGGAATCTGAAATGGAAGCTGAAGAAGGGGCTAAAATTTCAAACAAGCCTCTGTCTCTGACTGAAGCGCTGATCAGCCCTGAACAAGTTACCATGTTCTGACACACTGTGATTTATTTGCATTGCTTTATGGTGCCTCCTTTAGTGTGTGAGAAAGGAAGAAAACCACCCCAAAACCGCTGTGCTGACTCCTGGTATTGGGTGTTATTTTTGTGTGTTAGCTTTGAGTCAGTTGTGAGGCTGGGGATTAAATACTTTCAAACACACACTCATTTCAGGATCTGAGGCCTGGGGCTAAGGCTGAGATGAAATACAGTTTTTTTAGCTTGGCATAAAGTCTGGCTGTGATTGTCTCAGGGAACAAAGGTAGAGATTGAACAAAGATGCAGTATTGAAACTTGTGGCCAAAGAATGATAAGCTTTTAATGTCTGTTGTAGTCTGTCCACTCACTGTGCCAGCTTTGGCAGAAAACAGCTTGCTTGTTTTTCAGTTTACAGGCTATCTATAGAAAATTACCTGGAAATTATTTTGCTAAAGGATTAGAGTGGCCTTTTGCTTTTGAATACAAGTTGGCCAAAAAGAGGTTTTGGAAAGAAGTTGTATGTTCATGTGTTGTTGATCAGAGAGATCTTTTTGATAAACTAAGCTGAGAATCTTCCCAATAAAACTGATTTTCTTAACTGAAAATCAATTGAGGAATGATAGTTTCAGTGCATAGTTAGTCTGTGTGCTGATGAATCTGTGATCTTTTCCAGAACACTGTTGTAAGATGCCAGTATATTCATAGGCTTCTTTGAAAGTGTTATATAAAGGCTAATGTTTATTTTTGTAATGTGATTGAGATTAAAGAAATTGAAAGGTGGCCTGTTAATGGTTCTCTTTGTAATTCTTTAGGAGACTTGGACTTTTAAATGGACAGAAATGTGAACTAATATGCTTGGTTTTCCCTCTTATTGTTTCTCTAAAGCACTGAGAAAGGTACAATGGTACTACAAGTTGACAAAGCTTTTTGTATTGATAAGCAATAGGAAGTCAAAAGTAAATGGCAGAAAGTATTGAGTTTTAGCTGATAGAGGCAGCTTTTACTTCTCTGTTAGCTATATCTTGCAATACTGGGAAAGTTATGTCAATGAATGCAGATGGCTAGGAAGATAGAAAATATATATCAAGGATCCTTCATTGACGTAGTAGTTTCTATTTGAATTTGAATTCAGGAAAAATAGAATTCAGGATATGTATTAATACAACTTTTTGGACTAATGACTACAGCAAAACATGCTATATAGTTATAAAAAAAGCACACTGAAAAATCAGTGTGATAAAAGTAAATAACCTTTATCATAATACACACAGATATAATTTATATGTAAATAATAATTATTTGTCTTATCTCTAGAAATAATTTTATTTTTACACACAATTAAAGTACATTCCTACTTACTATTTGTTTGGCTGAGTTTCACTTCAGCTGCTGTTCAGGCTGCCATAGCAGACAGGTAGAACAGGAAAAATACTTTCAAGGTGAATTTATGTGTATTCTTTCACTGAATAATTCCAGTCTGGTTTATTACTGGATTATTCCATCAGTAATTATATTACTACTGTATTGCTGCAAGAGGCAAGCAGAGATGGCTAACATTGGTACTTCTTTTTCAGAAATAACTGCCCTCCAAGAGGTGCATCAGCATCAAATAGGCTTAACATGAGTGGCAGAGGAAGTCCATAAAGTGTCACTTAAACTATTCTAAAGGCAGTCACTAGAGAAATCTAATTAATTTAAAAACATAGGTTGAAGGCAAGCAGTGTGTGGCCAGGAATTCCAGGGTGTCAACAGAGGGTAAATTGTTCCTTCCCTGTTCCTTCATCCAGATCTGCTCAAGGGAGAGGGGATGTAAAGAAGCAAGTCCAGTCAGCTGAGGTTTGCTCAGGCTTAGTTCTGTTACAGTAAAAAAAAAAGGGAAAAAAAAGGTGATAAACTATGTGAAAAACAGGTGTGGAGTCACAACCTGTAGATCCTGTGTGTTTGAGGAAGTGTGGAGCTGGAGTGCTCTCTGAAGAGCTTGTGTGATATCTTCAGTCTGAGGATTAACTAAGGCAATAGTTGTGTTAGTTATGAAAGCCAGGGACAAAAGAGCTTTAGGAAACTTCAACATTCTTTTGTTTTCACATGAAATTTGATGATTTGGAAGTGTCAATATGTGGCAGTGTGACCATACGTTTTGGCATTGATATATCAAACTTTTCACATGTTTTGTCCCCAGTGCACACTGAGCAAAGGAAAATGTGGACTTGGATTTCCACTTGCATTGGTTTTTTGTCTCTATGTTTCTTGAGTAGAAATTACCAACTTTCATATGGAATTATTTGCAGATAATTCTAATAGCTATACGCCTCTATATTTTGTCTCTGTGTTGTATATAGAATATATAAATATCTTTGTCTTGCTTGCTATTTGTGTTTATATTGTACCTCTGATATTTTGATGGCAACTGAAGTTACAAACCTATCTATGAATCTGTGGGGTATTAGTAGTATCAGTTGTTTAAAGGAATACACTGAGGATCCAGAAGCATTCCAGTAAGCTCTGCTGGGATTGTCTGGGTTTGTCTGTCAAGGATTTTACTGCATGCTGCTTGTTTCCTATTCTTCTTCCCCTTCCTTTTAATATCCACAGGAAGCTTGATGAACTTTTGGTTTTAAGACCTAGATGGCATGGTGGAGTTGAGTAGGGCTTTACATTTGGAAATGGTAGTGCCCATTAGCAATTTTTTCAAACACTGTTTTGTTGGATTTCTGTTGCAGTTTGGTTCCAGCATAATGGCAAAGGTGGAAAGCTTTCCCATGGAGGCTTGAGGCATCAGCTGGTGCTTTGAACAGTGCTGCTGAACCCTGTGCAGGGCATGGTTTTGTATGTAAAGCAATGCAGTAATTGTGCCTTTGCTGGTGTCTTCCTGGTTTTTGGCCTGACTCAAGCTGAACTGATGTTTGCACTAGTTACAAAAAGCACTAAAGCCTAATGTACACAAAGCTGGAAGTGTTTCTTCCTCTGCTATTTTCTGTGTGTGAAAATGTTGCAGAATTCAGTTTGGTAACTTGTTTTAGGGCTTTTTCACAGCTATTCTTCATTAGAGGAATTAGGCATGATCAAAGATGCTTGTAGTATTTTGTGCTTTTCTTTGCCTGAGCTGAGAAGATCCCTTGTCCAGTTAAGAGCTAGAAAAGAAATGCTATATACCAAATTATTACCATGCTGACTGGTAGTGTTTTAGAATTTTCCTTATTGACTGCTTGTACCACAGTTTTGCAGAAGAGGCCCTTTTTTTGGTTGGTAAAATGGTAGCTGGGAGGAACTCATCATTCCCTCTTCCCAGCATACAAAGAATCCAGAGGACATTTCCTATCAGGTGATAAATTGAAATCAGGCCATTCTTGGGTCAGAGATTCATGTGTGCTCTATCAATTACAGAAGGGCTCTAGCTACTCTAGTAGTACTTAACAGCCTTTTGGATTCTTGCAGTTTTAAAAAATGCTGTAATTGGAAAGTTTTTATTTACTTCTACACTGAAGTCTTTTAAAATAAATAATAGAACTCAAACTTTATACACGTTTTGGGTACAACATTTTTATTTCACTCCAAGTTTAAAATTTTATTTAGGGAAGTAATATGGGTGAAATACATTAGCAGATTCATAGCAGATTATCAGTGGAAGAACATACAGTGGTACCTTTTTCCAAGAAGTAGTGTGATGCACTTAAAAGAAGTTGGTAAATGTTCAGTGAAAGAAGAAGATCAAAGAGCTTTCTGAATGGCATAGTACCTTCTTTATCTGTGAATGACACTGACTATTAGAGGAGCTTTTCTTGTTTCCAGGTTCAGTTTTGTTGTGTCAAAACCCTGCTTTGAACTCAGTGTACATCTTGTCTTACCTGTTTGCACTCTAAGTGTGAACTAGAAGATTGACTTAGGAATGCTAAAATAAAGGCCAAGCCATTAGAAACTATGATTTTACAGTGTATGTAGTTACTATAAATTCAAGAAGAATTGGCAAATCATATGAATATGCATAAAATTTATTGCTTGACCAGTTGGCTAGTCAGATAATTGGAAGTTTGTAAGATACTACATGACAAAAATTGTAGATATTTTCAGATTTGTGAGAGTTTTGTTTCTCAGTTATTGTTTACTGTGCTATTATTGCATTTCCTTTTACCCAGTTAATGAAATTTTTCTCTCATCTGTTTCCTTTTCTTCTTCAACAACCTTTTTCCTCTCTTTTTTTGAATTGTTGGATGTTAAGAGGTAGGTTGAATATTGATGTCAGTAATAGTGAAATATGGGTCCTGGTTTCTGAGGATGTAGGTTCCTCTGGTCTGTGTGGTGCACAGACCTCATTCTGATCTTGGGTGTGCCACCCATCCAGTATCTCTGGGGTGCAATTTGGTGGTGAGTATGGGGGTGAAGGTGAACCCTACCCCAGTCATCTGCTGAAGGTGCTTGGCAGAATTAAATCTGTATTCCCACTTCAAGTTTTGCAGCTCTGAGCTTTGCATATCAATTTAAACAAAACGAAATTAATGTTGTTTCTCTGCCAGGTTGGGAAGTGCAGTGAGTGAAGAGGTGCACATTTGGTTTTTCTGCAGGTGTTGTGGAGAAGCAAAGGCAAGTGGGCTGCTGTGGTTTATTGCAGAAGAGAGGTGGATAACTGTACTGGTGATTCTTAAATAAGCATGATATGAAAGAGAAAAGTTTATTTTGTGTGTTATTCTCACCAACTGCTGAGCAGGGGTAGTGCTGACCTGTCAGATCCAAGGAGCTTGTTGCCTGACACCTTCCAGAACAGAGAACTGGGCTTGATTAACCTGGTGCTCTGAAGAGTTCTTGGTTCTTGAATTGAGTCAGTGCAGTGTGCTGGAACCAGTAACAAAGGAGCTGAAACACTGGGAATCTGTTCCAGATTTGTTTCTGATGGCTACGACTTACTTTCCACCCATAATTCTTTAGATTTTGTGAAAGATTTTGTAAGCAGCAGGGAATTGCTTCCATGATCTTGAGATGGAGAGAAGTATGTTTTAAGTTGGAAGATGTGTTGAATGAGTTTATTATAGTGTAAATCTTATCTGATGTTATATGTATCCAAGTCCTTGGAGATACTATATTAGTAAGCATTTTGTTCTACCATCTGTGGAATGAAAGAATCTAGTTTCTCTGTAGATGTAAATCCTTTTTGCCCCATAGTATCTCTTCCCTTCCTTCCCTTTCTGAATTAATCCCATCTTTCTCACATAACACCATAATTCTGGGGATTTTTTTCCAGAGCTGTGTGGGTATTGATTGCCCAGCAGGTTGCTGCCAAAATACATAGAGCAGCTTGCTTTTCACTTGGAGGGCAGTCACTTGGATTTGTTTTTACTGTGTAGATACTCATTTTCATGACATATATATATATATATATATTTAAATATGAGCATAAAGAATAGTAAATGAACAATATAACCCCAAATATCTTAATTTCTATAGGAGATTAAAGATACAACACCTGAAAAGTGGCAGCATCTGAACTCTTAACCAGTATGTAAGTCCTCTTGTTCATATTTCCAAGGCTGTGAATATTGAGCTTTTTTATAGGCTGGAGGAGACAAAAAAGTTACATGATTAAAATATACCCAGCAAACCAATCATGCCAATGTAATTTTTTATTCCCTATCTGCACTGTAATGCAGATAAATGAACATTTAATGTGAATTGAGATAATGTAAGAGGAAGGTTCCTTCTTTGTGATTTTTATTCATTTATCTTGGAGTCTTTGAAATTCCACACTGTAGAAATACATGCTATGGCTTGGAAATAGCTTGCTTCTGAGGCTTGTGTTTTGTAGAGAAAGGCACAGGTATCTGATTCACACCCTTTTTGGGCTTTATACTCCAGTATACAGCTGCTGTTTCTTTGCCCAGGCACATTGATAGTCCAGCAGAGCATGTTGATTGTCAGTGTGTTACAAAGTACATTGTAAATGGTGTGTTGGTTAATTCAAAATGAGTATTTTAATGGTCTCTTACTTAGTGAACTTGAAAGTACATGCAAAGCCCACTTCTTAGGTTATATTATTAACAGATTACTTTAAATAGCATATATATTGAAACAGCCTCTTAGCTGAAACACCAAATTGCATTGATTGTAGTAATTTCATACTGTGTTTTTGTATAAATGATGAAGGCTGCATAAAACTCCAGCGGATTTCATGGGTTTCACAATTCTTTCTTGACTCTTTTATAAATGTAACTTTAAAAGGTTGTTGCTTAAGCATCAGTCCATCTGTGTGCTTTTCTGCTTTCAAGTGATTGTATTGGTATACTGGCTTAATGGCTTCTATATTGTATTTACCTTGGTTTCACTTAACAAGTCACCTGTAAAATGCCTTTTAACCCATCTCTGGAATTTGCTTGTAGGTTTTCTTTTTGTATACTCATGTAGAATGAATGTGGGGTTTGTTATGATGCCAATTAAAAATTGT
This sequence comes from Cettia cetti, assembly GCA_013401135.1. NCBI lineage: Eukaryota > Metazoa > Chordata > Aves > Passeriformes > Sylviidae > Cettia > Cettia cetti. The sequence continues at coordinate 8,013 of VZUI01053836.1, forward strand.
TTCTTGAGATTCACAGGCAATAGGTGAATGTATATGTAGTAGTTTTGTTCCTGTGTTAATTTCCTATAATACCCCTTGTGGCTTTATTTTTTTTTTTTTTCATTAAACTTCATTTCTATACAGATGGCTTTTAAATGTAATTGTACCTTCTAATTTGAGGAAACATGCAGCAGTGCCTCCTATATACTTAACAAAACTTGCTTTGACTAGAGGTTTCAAATACTGAGATGCTCGAGGGAAGTGGATGCTGAATACCCGCTGTGCATATGTGTCAGAAAATGTATTTCAGGCTGCAAGGCTGGGGGTTTAAATGAATTTGTGAAGTAGCTTGATGATAGTCAGTAATGATGAAGAAGGGGTAGGAGGCAGGTTGGCAGTTAGGACAGTGTCTTAGGACATGGCTGTTACTTTAGCCATGTGGTTTTTTGCTTTTTTGATGGCCAACCCTTTAAAGATTTCTGTTTCTGTTTGCAAAGTGGATGTACCACCATTGCTGTTGGGTTTGCTCCCACTGTTCTTAATCTCACATGATTAATAAGGTTGTTTATAAGTATGTTTATACCAGTAAGGAACAGTAATGTTGGAACATGCGGTTTCTCATGTTTTTTTGCTTTTTGTTCTTATTTTGTTAGAGAAAGAAGAAAGCTTGGGTAGAGAGAAAGCAAACAGATGCCCTCCAGATGAGGAAAACAGGAATATGCTTCAGGCTAAGAAGGAGGGGTAAAGAGGTTCATGGCAGAGCAGAATCAACCACCCTATCAGTGGACAGAAGAAGTAGGAGAGGTTTCTCAGTTTTGATCTGTCTGAGAAATGTTGCATCTGGGTTTAGAACAATTTGGAGTTCCTGGAGCTCTGTAAGATTTACTTTAACTTTTATTAATTTTAATTGTAATATTTTAAAATTTAATAATTCAAATAATTTCTGATATTAGTGCTCATAACTCATTAGTAAGGAATGCTTCCGAATGTTTTTGGGTTTTGTCTGTTAAGTCTTTATTTCCTGTGATTGCTAACAGAGATACAGAATTATGGGCACTTAGCATTATAACTAAAACTTCCTGGAAACACAACATAAATTTCAGGTAGATGTCCTAATTGCCTCAGTGACGTGGTATATCAGTGAAAAGAAAAAAAGCTTTACAGCACACCTAAATGCAAGTTACTGCCTCTTTCTGGTGGTTAATTCTCAGTCCCTTCAGCATGGTTACAAGCATGGTAATTGCCCTGAGCACAGATGAGATGCATGCTCAGAAATAGCAGTTTCAGTATGCCCTGTTGCCATGGATTATTGAGTTGTATCGAGTTACTAGTTACAGATGACTTAAGACATAATGCACTGTGAGCATCAGCAGTGATGTTAGATCATGATCACAAACGTGGGAGGGAACTTTGCTACACTTGACAACAGTGTTTTATAACGTGTTTGGTGTGATATGAATATAAAGGTCTACACAAAATGGGAATTAAATTACCTACTTAAAGATAGTTTCAGGAAGAGGGGAGTATGAGATAAAAGTCCATATTTATTTCAGGGATGTATGGTAATCCAGCTTTACGTAACATAGGATTTGAGAAATAGTAACCATTTGGTGTCTATAATTATGATATTTCTTTAAAAGTTGTGTCAGAATTTAGAACACTGTTGTGTGACACAGTTATCAGATGAGCAGAGATGAGCACAGGAGTGTTGGAAACAGAGCCTGTTGATAAAGGTGGTGTTGGTAGCTGCCTGCCTGCTCTCCAGTGGTCTTTCAGAGTTTTTGCCTGTTCGGATGGTCCATTCTCTAAAGAGCAGCTGAATGTATAAATTGGGTTGCTTCAGCAGCTTCTCTCCCCGGTGGGTACAGCTGGGAATTGACGGGCTGGTAAATGGTAGCAAAGCAGTTTCCCTTCTTGCCCATTGTCCTTTTGATCTGTCCCATTGTGGTTGTGTGGCAGTTCTGGCTTTTATTATCAGCTTTTGCTCACTGGCACTCACAAGTGTCAGCCCTCATGGGCTTTATAAAAAAGACAGTTCCTTAGGAGTTGTAGTCTTTTAATTAGAGATTCTAGGGGACCTCAGTCAGTCCTTCCCTTATTGCCCAAATCTAAGAAACATCTGAAACAATGTTGAGTCTCCTTGGGTTTCGTTCTTGTTTCTATCCTACATTAGAAAGAAGAAAAAAAATCATAAAGTATTAGAATACAGGATTAATCCACTCTGGGATAGTGTGCAGCTTTAAATAAATTTATTCTTCAAATGTGTTAAACATCAGAGTCAAAATCTTGTCAAATACTGAAACATAAAAATCATCCCATGAACCTACTTGTTCTATATGTTTACTTTAGTTTGTATTTGAATAAAGATAAATAACAGCTTCAGATCAGTATGTTAAATGGATTAATTTTTAAAAATAACTATGTTGTTACATTGATGACATTACTTGGAACCCATGCACAAATTAAAAAACATTATTTCATATTAAATTTATGTTTAATGCGCTGTAAAGTAGCTTTTTGTGGTTTACAGTATTTTAAACTTGGAAGTTGCATGAAACATTAGCTACATAAACCAGCAAATTTTGCAGTGACCTCTACACGCATATGAGTAAGCTCAGGAAAGGATTTTTTTAAATTTTTTTATTTTTTTTCCCCCAGCTGTATTCCTCTGGAAAAACTTGCGTGGAAGGCAGCACTGCGGTGTAAACCTATCTATTTGTTCTTCCCCGGAGCAGGGATGGATCCTTTTCCAGGCATCCAAAGCAGTTACATAAGCAGGAGCTGCTTCCTGTCTCCAGGTGCTGAGGCCCGGCCTCTGCAGCCGGCTGAGGCTGCTTGGCAAGGCTGGGGTTTGTGTCAGGAAAACAAATCAATTCCTTTCTCCTTGAAATAGTAAAAAAGGGTAGGAAATGGAATTTTATTTCTACTGGAAATGGTTATAAAGCAGGTGTCCTTTTCAGTTGGGCTGCTTTTATTTTCTGGAGCACAAAGGTTGCTAATGCTGCTGTAGTTTGTCTTGTCTCCCTGTTACTTTTGACTGTGATACTTCCTATAATGCTGCTTTGAAGTTGCTGCTCTTCTGACTGCCTTACTACTGCTCAGGCATGTGTGAATGTCTCCTTATGGAGACAAAAGTGGAAAGAGTGGCTTTAAAATGGCATGGGGGAGAGTCAAGGGAAAAGATGCAAATATTGGTAAAATAATTAGAGATTGTTCTGCTTTAAGCATCGTCCACTTCTGTTTGTTCAGTTGATTGGGAAAAAAAAGACAATCCAGTGCAACAAGGCAATAGTTTATCTTTTGTCAGCATTCATGGGTAGTGAGCTGGTACAGTGTTGTGTTACACAGAAATAGCCTGCCATGCCCCAGCCTGCTCTTGGCTACATTTACATTGAGTAGTAAGAACATCAGCAAATTATGGAAAGTAAAGCTGAAGAGTGCTTGGTCATCTTGAGCTTTTGGTGCATGGAAAGAATTAGCAGGGGCTGTATCTTCTTTGTATTTGGTACGTTTCATTTTTGCTGCTGTATTTAGTATTTTTTACTAAATGGATTTTGAGTTTTAATTGGATTTTTCTAATCTGAACTGTGGTATAGACCATGTATTTAAAAAAAAATCTGTTGTCATTTGCTGAGTTTTCTTTAATAACTTAGAATCTTGAAAACTTTTTTTTTCCTGGTTGCATTGAACAACTACTACTTTAATTTTTAATAGAACACTCAATTTTGGAATGTTTAATTTGAGGCCTAATCTGAAGTCCTTGCCATGGCAGGCATTTTCAGGTGTGTGACAGATATTGCTACTGCTGTGTCACAAACACTTTGTAATGCCTGCCCTTCATTTGGCATGTGCTAGGTAGTAATGTTTGTCCCAAGGTTTAGGGACAAAATTGTTGGGCATGTGGTAAACCACCATTATTCCAAGCATTATGTTACTAGAGTGAAGAACCCCCTTTTCCATTTGTGAAGGTTTAGCTCCCAGATTGCTTGATCAGATCAAATAATTAATTTTACTTTTTTACTGATGTGTTTCCTGAAACTTTCCACCTGTCTCCCCCTTTGTTTAAGTACAGATTTCCTGTTCATGGAACCCCCTGCTATGGTGTTTCTTGTTGTAGTTTGTATTTTCTTGCAGAGTTGAGGCCTGAACACATCCCCTGTCTGTAGTCTCTGAATCTCCTGTCTGATACTTCTGGAGTGTAGACAAGGTAGGAAGTGAAGATACCAGTGTTGAAATCTGGATTTGCATTTAAGATAATGCCTAGTTCAACTAATCTAGCAATAATAAAGTGCCTTAAAATGGCTGCAAATGTCTCCCTGCCTACTCAAAGACATCCTCTCACTGGTAGCACATTATAGAGGATCTGTAGTGTAGTTAAGAGTTGGATCTTTGCCAGTAGATGGAAGCATTTTTTAGCATCTCCTGATGCTTTCAGCATTTTTTGCATTTTTTTACCATAGTATCAAAATTGCTTCTTTTTCAGTCTCTTTCCATTTATTATATGCTATTCCAGTTTCTGCTAGTTCAGATTACTTTCATTTGATGTTGTAAACATTTTTGCTTTCTTTTTTGTGGAAGATATTTCTGATTTTGTATTTTTAGACTTCTTTTCTTCTATTCTTCATCCTTTCTTTATTCTGAGCACGTCTCTGCTTTTCAAATTTCTCTTCAATTTCTGTTTTGCTTTTGCAGTAATTGGTAGTCTCCTTCTTGGAGCTCCTGAGGGAAATCAGACATGCAGGGTACAGTCAAAGCAGCACCTGAGTGACACCACTGTAGGGCAGGAGACTGAGGAGTTCAGCCAACCACCAGCAGGAGAGAAAGGAACTGAAATGCTCCAAGCAGCAAACTGGGACAGCAGGGACACTGAACCTCCTTCATTTGCAGTGATCTTAGGTCTCAGTGGGCCCATAATTTTTAGGTGGAAATGTATGTATTTTTTACAAGAATCCTTTTTTAGCAGTGTGTGTGATTCAGAGAAAACCTAATAATCACTAGGTTATATGTTGTTGTGAGTATTCTTGACTCTCATTTGTAGTTACTCCTTTTGTCCTCGAGCTTCATTTAAATATACTTCTCTTACATTGAATTCTTACTGAAAAAAGAATTTGGCTCTGTTGCCAACTTGTTCATTTTTTTTCACTAAATCCAAATGTTATAATTTACTCTTTTTTCTTTAACTTGCTTTTTGTTTAAATATACTACATTCATCTCTGTAAGCATGCTTTTGATTTTTGCATTGATCTTTGTGAGGGGAAATGGCTGCTGAGAGTAAATGTTGAACTGTAAACAAAAAGCTCCAGGACCTCCAGGTAATATCTCTTCAAAGCTTACTTTGGAGACTGGCAGCAATTGATTAAATCTATGTTCTTCTCTGTTGAGTGGTTACACACAAAAAAGTCATTACCTGGGAAGAATGGAACAAGGAAAGAGGAGCAGAATCAAAACAATGAGTAATAAAGCTGTGCTCTTGCCCTGAATATTGCTTGCTTAGAAGGTTTGCTGGCTTAGAGCACGGGTGCCAGCACAGCTTGTTTCAGCTGTGGGTTGCCAGGGCTGATCCATTTCTGATCAGGGAGGGTTGAACTTTGTGGTTAATGTGTGACTGGTTCATGTGATGTTCGTGATGCAGCTGAAGGGCCTTCCCATAAATCACAGACAGAATTGTCATTAATTGATCGGTCTTTTCAAAGGGGTCATGAAAACTGAATCGTTTTCCTGCACTACAGGCCAGGAGGGGCCATGGTGGTGGTACAGAAAACCTTCCCCACTGCCACATGTACTTCACATCCCTTTGAAAAGGCTTATTCTGAAGCCTTTCAGTGGAATTAAATTTACTCCACTCCTGGTTTTGCATGCATGTGAAGCCTATCTGAAGAATGTTGTAAGAAGATAACATCTACTATTTCCCAGATAACCAAAATGAATTTTCATTTGTGGAGGTAGAAATACACATAGCATCAGAAATTTTACTTATATACAGGAAGAGTTCTGCTGGCATCCAAAGCTGTGGGATTCTGAGTTTGGAAACAGGACTACTCAGAGTGTTACTGTTCAGTTCATTAGTTTCCTGGAATTATTACTGTAGCTTATTTCTGAAAAGAATAATAAACAACCCTGGGAAAAATTTAGTGTAACACTGAATATTTCTTTCATGCATGGAGAACTGATTTTTTTTATTTTTAGCAGTGTTAATTTTGCTGGACCTTTAAGATTTTTTTTCTGACATACGTTGTAGCTTCATCAGAGTACTAACAAATCTTTCAACTACTCAACAGATCACAATGTCAGTGCTAGCAAACCTTAAAAAATTAATTTAATGTATCTCACTCCTTTTCTTGTTGCACTGTTTGTCATAAACTAGTTTCTGTTTTCTCTGCCCATGACTCTACTGGATTTTTGAGCTATATTGGCTGTTTGGATACAGCCTGGGAATATGAGCACCTGACCTATAGAGGTGCTGTGGATTGAAGAACAAATGTTTCTTCAGATGATTTTTTTTTCTCTTGGGTCCTGCCTGCTACTGAAGGTTGGTGCTATTGTGGGTTTTGTGAGAAGAAACCTTTAGGAAACTAAGGGAGCCTAAGACTGTAGGGGGAATAATTTGAAGACAAAACCACTTGTTTAGCTGTAACAACATCAGTGGGAAGCTGATGAATACAGTTTACAGAATTCAGAGGGTTGTGAATTTTTGTTGACTATCAAAGCTACTAGCTCTTTATTTTTGGAAGGCCTATTGTAGTATAATATAATTGATTTCAGAGGCTTGTTTTATAAATTGTTACAGTCAAGGTCATCAGGAATATAAGGACAGTTGGAGTTGCTGCATTACATTGAGGGTTTACAGTGAAATGAAGAATAATGACAGGTAGGTAGCAATGTGGTTTTTATTAGCAACATTTTTCAGCACACTATTGGAGAGCAGTGGTGGCACAGTGCACACATCCCTGAATTTAAAGCTCAGATGTAATCCAAATCATCTGAAGCTTGCAGCATTTGCCAAATATGCCTGTGCTAGCTGCAGTCATGTGTTGAAAAAGAACATGGTTTGTGACAGAATTACCAGTCATAAAATACATATTTGTATTTTCTTTCTAGGATCAAGTAGAGCACCCTGATTCAGCAGAACTGGCTGGTTGTGCTGCAGTCATCATGAGAAGGCACAGGGTCATTAGTTTCTTAACATATGTATAAGAAAAAGGTAAGAAGCAAGTTCTGCTTAAGAATATAAAGATTCTAGAGTTCTGCACCTGAAATGTTTTTTATGTATTCTTATGTATGTATATTTATATACATACACCTTTGTATATGGATGTATCTCTTACATAGAAGATGATGGAGGTTTTTTAGCAATTTGTTGGTTTGTTTTCTACTGAGAGTAATTGCCTCATTTTAGAGCAAAGATTGTGTCTTATTTTGTTTGGGAGAGGGGGAAGGCAGGCAAAGTCTTTCTTTCTCAGTCTGTGCTGTAGCCAGATCTCATCAGTTCTAAATAAAGCTATTGCTCAATTCTGAACTAAGTGTTCATTACAGCAGAGGTGCCTGACTTGCAGGGACAGGTAACTCACAGATCGCTGAAGGGAGCTGGAACAAGATGTGCACTTGACCCTTTTTTGTTGGGGTTCAGGGAAGTCTTCAGGAGCCCTGGATCTAATAAATCAGTCTGTCCAGTCAATCTGTATTTCTGTGCTGTCATGCTATGGGAGAATGACATTTTCTGGATGTGTTATTTTTATCAGGATGAATGAGCAATGTTTGGTTTCAGGTTGATCGTGCCCTTCATGACTTCCATCTTAGGAGCTTTTCGTGGATATTTTTTGTGAGGACTATAATAAACTATTTGAGTATTTTGTTTGGTAGGAGATTACTGAAATGTGTAGGTTCACAGTTTGATATTGAAAGAGTTGTCTCCACAGGACAGCATGGCAGAAAGTCCTGAAATCCTATTCTGGTTATTTACATATTCTCTGTTTTTTAGGTCTTTGCTGTGAGGCCAATAGTTGAATGTCAGTATTATTTCTTTCCAGTGCATTTTTTATTACAGTGTTTTAATGTGATTGTGAGCTGATCATCCACTGTTAAAGACAATTTGAAAGACTAAAGGCTGCCAGTTCCCGTGGTGAGAACATCCCAAGGATAATTTAGGATGTGCAGTGCAGAAGATGATGGGTTACATAATCCCTTATCACAGAGCCCAACACAAATATGAGTCTGGCTGCTTTGCAGGTATAACACAAGGCCAGTCTCTTGTACAGTTCATTTCCCAGGAGCAAGCTGACACATTGGATATCTGAGCTCTCCTGAGAGGCAGTCTCCAAGGCTAAGCTAATTTTAAGGAAGGTTTTTCTGTCCTTTACTTATGTCTCCTTCTCTTCCCCACTATGCAACTGAAGTTTGTGTTGTGTCTGAATGCTGTGATGACAAGGGCAGTAATTCTGGGTAGATATGACACACACAGTTCTGGTACATGCTCCTTTAAACTTAGGCATCAAGGGAGAGTAAAGCTTGTAAGCTTCATGGAGTGTAAGTTCCTAAGTTTCAGAAATGAAGATGATGATAAGCCCATGCTGTTGTTAAGAAGAAATTGATAAGTAAAACACACTTCCTGAATTATGCATGATCTGTGATCCAACAGGAGCTTGAAAATAATCTAATTTGACAGGCTGCGTGTTTTAATTAGCTCTTTGCCCTGAAAGACAGAAGATGACTCTGCAATGGGTAACAAGTGATCTTGAGTTCTGGTCTTATATACCAGTAGATTCTTTTTTGTATGCAGTTAAAACATAAAATTTTACTGTTTTTTCCATAATTAGTCTTTTCTGCCAAATCTTTACTTGGAGGACCGTATTTTTGAAAAAAAAATCTCCTGTTTTTTACTCATTGGTGGTTTATGCTTCCTTTTCCTTGCAGTGGCACAAGATCCTCTCCTTCATATTGTTCATCCCAATATAAAGTGATTTAGGAAGTATCTGCTTTTTTGGTGACATACAGCTAAAATTACCACTGAAACATCTTTCTGATTTTCTCATGTTCTTACTCTCCCTTTTCAGAGTCTAATTGTTGTGTGTTTGCTCATCAGCTTCCCTCCATGCCATGACTAAGGATATTTGAGCAATACTACAGAGTTTCACATCTATTAAGGATCCTTTAAAAAATGTCATGCCAACCTTTGTATTAAGAGGAACTTGGGGATTAGAGTAATTCTGAAAGTCTTCCCAACTTCTATAGTGGTACATGTGAGATGCAGTCAAAAGTTTCAAAAGACCTGTAAAGGAATATGCTTTTTATTTAGCTTGGGCATTTAATAGAAATACTCAAAATAAAATTAAGTTCCAAACCACAGGGAAAACAGCTACTCAGTTATTACAGCATGCTGTGTTAGAGCATTTTATTTTCTATTTTGATCTTGAGTTGCTGGCTATGGAGAGTTGAAGCATTAGATCTTCAGCTGGCAAATATGTGAGTTGCTGACAATCAGGAAGCCTTGGTGATATCTGTTAGGAATATGAATACTTGTCCTCCTTTACTGTCAGACAGAGGAGAGGACATTAAGGACTTCTGTGGATTTGGCAGTGTGTTTTGCCCTTGGCAGAAACTTGCAGAAAAGCTTGGGGGGTTGTTGTGTTCTTTTATATAATAATAATAATTTTAGATGTTAGACCTGAAGATTTGCAGCTGACCTTTCCTGAGAAACACCTACTGCAACAGACAATGAGATCTCATTTAGAGTGGCTGTCAGCTTAGTGACTGTGATAAAAATAAAAGGTTCTCCATATATCCTGGTACATCAGAGAGTGAAATAACAATAGTGATATAAAAGGTCTTTTCTCTCTTCAGTTGGAACTCATGAGCACAAAAAATTTTATGACATTTTTCAGTCTTGCACTGCCTCACTGACAAATACTCTTTGCATCATTGACCTTAGTAGCAGGACTTTGCCTAGGAATAATTATACATGTCTTCATAAATTGTTTGCTAGGAGCAATGGATGTGAAATCACCTGATATTTTGTACAGAACAGTCCTATTTTTGAGGCTCCTGAAGTGCAGCTGGTGATCAAGGTGGGCAGTTTTTCCATTGCTTATGTTATGATCAGTGCATCTGTGTGCAGTAAATGATCTGGGGAATCATCTGTTTTCTTTGCAGAAGGAGTTCATCTAAAATCCCAGAATAGAGGGCAAATCTAGGAGTATGTCAGATGACAAGTCTAGTTTTTCTTGGAATTATTTTGCAAATTGTCTTTTTCTGTTGATGCTTATTGCAATTCTAAGTTAGATACATTTTCTTTAAAACTAGCTTCTGTGTATATTTTTTAACACACACCTTAGTCTAATTATATTAAATAGCAATGTATTTATGTTGTATCATGGTCACCTTTTAAAACAGCCATGTATAAAATTTTAAGTTGACCTTGAAAACTTGAGCTCTGCATTTTGTGATATTTTAATGCACAGTCTTTTGCTGTCCATAACCTAGCTGCAGCTATTGCCTATAATAAATACAAAACTCTGTTGTACATAAATATTTATAATTTGTAAATTCACAAATACAAAATGTTGTAGTAATGGAAATAAAGGTGGTTGTTGTTTTCTTCAAATCCAGCTACTGTGGGGATAATGGTAAAGTATTGTTTTAAATTGGAAACTTCCTCTACTGTGTTGTATCTCTGGTGGAAAAAAGCAGGTTTTTAATTGAGCTGTCGGGTCTAACGCTGCTTCATGCTGCAAAACAAGGTTCTCACCCTCTCCTCCTCCATTGCCTTATTTCACAACAGCTCTGAAATCCAGCTCTGAAGAGAATAAGGCTGTTTTGGATGATGTTCAGAGAACAGATCAAATCAAGGTCTCTCTGTGGTTTATAGGTTATGGCACACATTTCCCACTGAAAATGTCTCTACTGGTAGTGAATGTTTGGATAAAATGAATCAGGGTGTCTTGTTGTTACAAGACTTTGGTAGTGAGGAGTCCATGTTACTGCTGTTAGGGCAAAATATTACTTATTATGTGAAGATAGTTATGTAATGATTCAGGGTTGGGTTTTTGGCTTTGGTTTTGCTTTTCCCCCCCTAATTTCTCTCTTGTCATCTTCTTTTCCAGCCTGAGAGCATTATCTCTTGATGAGACTATTTACTTCTGTGCATTTTGCTAGATTTCCAGTGGCTGCCTTTCAGGGAAACAAGGATTATTAAAGTAGACATTTTAAGAGGTAGCACAATTCAAGTAACACCCATTAAGTCCCTTAACAACTTTTACAAGTATGAATCTTTGAAGCATCTCGAGAGAAATGAGGACTGACACAGAGTACTGCTAGCCTACTGTACATTAAAAAATCAGAAGCACAGGGAGTTTAAACTCCTTGCTCAGAGCCACATGATCTAATTGGTGGTAGCACAGATCTGAAAGTCAGGTCTTCAGATTTTTTAGTTGGCCTTTCTGGTTCTCTAGACTGTTTTGGTTTTTTTTAGACTGTGTCACAGCAGTTTTGTTCTTACCATTATGGTGATCCTGATAGCCTGACACTTTAATGTGGGAGACTGGAGGTAATAAAATCCAAAGCAAGTTTGGGAAGGTTGTTAATCTGAATGAAGCAAGTTCAAGCACAGAAATAGTTTTTTATTCCTGGAAAATACTTTTGATTTATGTCTGTAATATATGTAAAATTTGATTTACAAAGAACTTTTCCCCTTAAATCAGGACAATATGTAATGGAACACTGCTGACTGAAGGTTAAGCGTCTGATTTTAATTTGTTCTCTGGCAGGTTTAGACAAGGATCTGGTGGTCGTTCCCTGACAAATGGAGAACTATTTCCAAGCAGAGGCATATAACCTCGATAAGGTTTTAGATGAATTTGAGCAAAACGAAGGTGAGTCATTTCAGACAGGATTGTGGATGCACATCAGATGTTCTTCTACAGAGAACAGCATAGAAGAGGGGGAGATCTGTGATACCCTTTGTGGGTTTGAGTTGCAAATTAATCTCAGAACTTACAAAAAACATCTGTTAATTTTGCATGGCATTTCTTAGTAGCGTTCTCTTTGGCTTCCATTCATCTTATTTACCTTTGTAAAATTTTTACTCTTTTAATAGCAAATGTACTTTTAGCAAAACTTTTAAAAAAAGGTTTTGTGAAGCTTAATCTCAGTAGCAATATTTAAGTCATTTATTTCAAACAAATCAGGCAAAACTTATTTTAAGTTCCTTTTGCAGAAATGTTTTATTAGGTCACATAAATCATGTAATGAAGGTTATCATGTTCAAAGCAATAAAATTTTTGCTTAGTCTGATTGCTAATTCTTTGCTGTCAAGGAAGTTGAACTGATCATTTTAAGGGGGTGAGAATCTTTCTAGGCACTTCTAGCTGTCTAAAATCAATACTTTAAAGCTGCTTGTGCAAATTCAACCTGATACTAATTGGGGTAGCTCTAAACTTCTTGAGTTCCAGAAACATTATGGAATTACACTGCTAATGGTTGACTAAGGATGTTGGTTACAACAGGTGAGCTCTATTTTTTTGTGCTTGTATTTGAACGCTTCTTCATTTCTATTTGGGACATTCTAATGCAGCAGGACTAATTGAACCTGTAGCTTTAATATGACAGTAAGTTTTTTTGCTTAAACCCTTTTTCAGATGCCACTGTTTCACCTACTCTGCTGGGAGCAAAGTGGAATCAGATTCTAGATCCGCCTTCTCGTCGCCTGTCGTTCACCTCGACTGCGGCCAACGTGAATGAAGCTACAACTCCTAACGAATGTCAGCAGAGATTAAAGCCTTTCTCCTTGTCCCACTCAGTGACTACACCACCAGGAGGAGGAGATCGCTGTTCTAATGGAAAGGATTTTAGCATAAGCCCAGAGACCCCAGTCATGTGGATTGACGATCAGGCAGCAGCAGATGATCAGTTGATTAAAAGAAATAGTAATCGGGATGATCAGTGTAACTCTGTGGAAGCAGGAGAAAAGAAATGTGGAAGTACAGCTTGCTTGCCAGAGGAGAAAAACGTTCTAGTGGTGGCAGTCATGCACAACTGTGACAGAAGAGCACTACAAAGTGGTGATGTGGTGGATTGTACAAATTACAACAGTCAGTCCCTAATGGACTCTATTAGCTTTACACTGGATAATGAAAACCGACAGAGTGACCAGTTTAGTGTTACTGTAAATGGATCCACAGAAAAGGATCTTGATACAGAAAAGCAAGTAAACAGGCTGTGCACTGAGGATGACTCCATAAGTCACTTGGTTAATGCTTCATCTGAAAGCCTGACTGCTGCATGCCCCTCCTCTCGATTCAAGGAGGATTTTAATATGAGTAAAGATTTGCTGTTTTCAGAAGCTACAACTGCAGGGATCAATGCAGTGACTCTCTTACAGAGACCAGTTGATGGTAGTGCTAAAATGCAAGAAAATTGTGCGCCAGTTGAAAATTTCACTGGTAAAGCCATTCCTCAGAGAACAGACCTAGAAGCTAAGAACTCTTCTGGTTCCAGTAGTGGAAACTTAATTGTAGAACAGGAAACAACCCAGCAGTTGCAGTCTAGGCTACCTGGGCTCACTGAAACTTGTCAGTCTAATGTGGCTGGAAGTGGCAATTACAAGGAATGTGTTGCTGAGGATGTTAGTGCCACTGAAAGCAAAGTCATTGAATGTGATAAAAATCTCGGCACAACGGAATTGCACAGCATGGCGGAATGTTACCCTGGATCTCAGGAGATGACTAATTGGGAGCTGACAAAGTTGAATGAGATGAATAATAAGCAAACTCTAGGAGAGAATGAAAGACTTTTGCAGACCAAACAGCCTGATGATACATGTGGGAAAGAAGAAGGCAAAGAAGATGAAGACGGAGTATTGGAGGCAGGCATAGACTTAAAAGGGTCTGGTACAGGTGAGCTTGGAGGGTCCTGTCTCTCTGATGTGATGGCTACATCAGCAACAAGCTCTCTGTCTAATGGTTGTGATTCCTATGGAATGCAGAACCCAGTTGTTGCTCATGTTCCAAAGACTTTACCCTCCAAGGAAGACTCGGTAACAGAGGAAAAGGAGATTGAGGAGAGCAAGTCAGAATGTTACACTAATGTTTATGAACATAGAGGAAATGAGACCACAGAAGGGAGTGGTCTTATTTTAAACAGCACTGGTGACCACATAAAGAAAAATTATTTGCATAATCCTTGTAGTCAGGTTTCATCCATGCAAGGGCAGACTTCACCAAAACCAATGACTAACCTGCAATATATCAGTGTTCCTTTTGGTGGTGCGAGACCTAAGCAACCCACAAATCTGAAACTGCAGATTCCGAAGCCATTATCGGACCACTTACAAAATGATGTTATTCCCCCAAATTGTGGAGGTAATAGTAAAAACAAAAATGTCTTTGGTAAGACACAGTTAGGAGATACAGCAGACACGTTTCCTGGTGAAACATCCTCAAATGCCTCTGGTACTGGTTCTAATGGGGAACATTTGGACGAGTATGAATCTGGAGTCTCTAATAGTTCGTGCCTTGCAGTAGCCCCAGATAGTCCAGATAATGATCTCAGAGCTGGTCAGTTTGGAGCTCCAGCCAGAAAGCCTTTTACGACTTTGGGTGAGGTGGCTCCAGTGTGGGTTCCAGATTCTCAAGCACCAAACTGTATGAAATGTGAGGCCAGATTTACATTCACCAAAAGAAGACACCATTGCAGAGCCTGTGGGAAGGTAAGTTCGTATTTTGTGAATAAGCTCAAAGCACACTTTTTCCCTGATACTGCACAACATTGCTTGCTAAGCTACTGGATATGGTTACCTGGGACATCTCTTCCTAAAAAGCTGTGTCTGAGTGAAGCAAAAATGGGAATTTCTGGGCTCTGATCTATTTAGAGTGCCACTAAAAAATAACTGATTATTATTAGTTTAAAAGAGCAGTTGTATTTGTTGATTGCAATGATCATCATCCTTGGATTTTTGTCAGAACTCCTATAAAATGACTAAGTGCAGGAAACTGCTTAACAGAAATCACTGCATCAATAATCCCATTAAAGTTACTGAAACAAACTTGTGCACTGGGAATGGGCTGTTGGATTGCTGGCATTCCTGCTGGTTTACACGCCTTGTCAACTCAGTTCTTCTCAGTCTTCTTTATTATTCTCATTTTGCTTATATTATTTTATTTAGTAATAACATGTTTTTAAGCATACATTTCCTCCTGGGGGAAAAGAAGAAGTGGTTAATTGTAGCCTGGTGTATGTCCACATGGTGAAAAATGTCATAATGAAGACAATTAAAGCATAATTTCTGTATCGCTTTTTGTTGTGTAAGAAATACTTTATTGTTGATGGTGTTTTAAAATTTTATGTATGTGCCATCTAGGTGAAGCCAAATTCATGATGAGTTTATTGTAAATTATTAACTTGTAAAGTATTTCCAAGTATATTTTACTGAAATACATGTCAGTGACATAAGTAGGAACTCAGGGAAAAAATAATGATGAATCAAAAGCAGTAAACTATCACTTTTGTCAATTAGGTATTAATGAATATCGTAAAAAGAAATACTAAAGCCAACGAGAACGAGAATAAAAATAACTTTGGTTCATTTAGTCCTCATTCAAAGGTTTCTGATTAAAAGACCTCCTGGCTGCCATGGGTGATAATATTTGCTACCAGAGGAGTGCAGGGAAAGCAGAATGATGTGGATAAAGGACCTAAAGGAAGCAAATGCATCAGGAAGCTCAAACCCTTGCACCAGCTGGATGTGGAAGCAGCCCAGCAGAACCCCCAGGCTGGCTCCTGTGAGATGGAGCCCGTGTCCCTTTAGGAACCCAGTTCACAGCACTCAGTGTCTCACTGCAGAAATGCTGAGCAGCCTTTCCCAGGCCCCTTGTAAAAGCTAAGCAGACATTCCTTGTGCACTGCTCCAGGGCTTCCAGTTGGTTCTGCCCCTCCTGTTGCAGCTTGGTTGCAGTGGAGGTCCTGATGTGGAGCCAGCAACCACAGGTGATCAATGAGCAGCACACAAAGCACAGGCCTGCCTTCACTGTACTTTGGCTTTATATCAGGGGCCTCATTCTTCTCATGGCAGTTAAGGACAATCTGTAAGGCATGGAAATTAAAGGATTGTCCATGATTTTAGCTTTGATATGCTAACTTATACTGTTATTTTCACATGCAGTAAAATTTTGTACTTATTTTTGTGTTTTAAACCAGTTTATTGGTTCGATTTAATTGCTTCTCTGTAATGTCTGAAGCCCTGAATTGCACAAATGAATGCAGAAAATTGTAATATCTGTAAATGGATGAAGCATGCAATGATGGAACAAGGCCAAAAATTTCTATGTGTGTTTTTTTTTCTTTTTTTTAAAACATTCTTCTAACATACCTTGAGAAGAACCACCAGTGCCAGTGAGGTTTTTTGATTATATGGGGGAAAAAGATAAAATGAAAAAAATCCCACTGCTCAGTAGACAGACAGACTCAGTAGACTTAGAATGGATTGTTTTTAGAAGCTTTTGTTAGCAAATATTTGTCTGGGCCAAATTTGCACAAGTGAAGCCAAAAGATGTGGCAGAAAGGACTCATTAATAAATGCTAAGGATCAGTGTAAGTCAAATAATACTTAGCACTTACTGCAAATTGCTTTACAGCCCTTAATTCCTGTAATGATTCTGGGCAGAGAGAGACCAAAGCTTTGACAGACAAGCTCTGATGAATGTGGCTGCAGTGGCTTGAGAAATCCCAGTTCTCAGCTGTCTGCTCCTGCTTTCTGTTCACCATCCCCAGAGCAAGTCCTGTGCACCATGTGTGCTTTGGGTAATACTGAAGCACAGGGATGCTTCCACTGTTCAATGCCTGAATCTCACTTAACAGAACTGGGGAGACAACACCTTCAGATCTTACAGTTAATTGTTTCTAAAGGAAGTCATGGGATTAAATATTTTGAACAGAAGCTTTAGCACAACAGTTTCTTTTTAAGCTTTATTAGCATCATGACAAATAATTTTAGTAGGGGTGAATGTATCTGTTTCATCTGGGAATAAACACTGCATTTAAAAATAGTTGAGTGGCAACTGGGAAGTCTGTCTGGGTTTTTAATTTCAGAATAATAATTGCAGAGTTAAAGGATGATATGAACCATTTGGATTGATATAAAGTAATACACTTACAGTAAATTTTGAGTTAAAATTAAGAACCCAGTGAATGTGTGTGAACACATTCATAAATTATATGTTATGTATTTCTGTCCTTTCTGTTGTCAGACGAAATCATCACCCTTGATAGGAAAACCAGAAAGTTTGTATGCAATCTTTTTTATTGACAACCGAAACTGTATTTTTCCTCTAAAGTATTAAAAAAAAAATCAGCAATTCCCCTACCAACTAATGCTGTAACAGCTCCTAGTGAACCTGAAAACCCTAGTCACATAAAAACTTGCTTTGACACTGCTCTGTTGTTTTTTTATAGCATAATGTACTGAGATAATGACTTGGTGATTGTTAATAACAAGTCTGACTTGTCAGTTATGCTGGATTGTGTTCTCTGCATTACTGCTGCTCAAGGCTGATGCAGCCTGGGAGAGGAGGTGGGGATGTTCTGTCATTGCTTCTATTTTCTCTTTAATATTTAAATCATTGCATTTGGGAGCTTTCATGAGTGCACAATGTGTTGCTTGAAAAAGGGTGCGAAATTAGATATTAATTTGTGTTGGGCCTTCATTTATGGTTGATGACATTGATTTTTCCATGTTCAATACTGAATGAACTTTTGACTGGAAGTTTTGCCCATTGAACTGAAATTATGTCAGATGTCTCTAAACTATGCTGTGATGTTGTTATTAATATTCCCTAGAATACTTGTAAATCAGGTTAAGATGGAAGTGCAGAAATCAGATTGTTCAAGGATATTTACTTTGGATTTTTAAAGGTTTTCACATATGTGAAAGGGTGGATTTTACTTTTGCATTAAAATTCCAATGTATGCTTAATTATATTTTAGTTTTGAAATGTTTGATTTGTCGTAATTAGAAAACATTAAAACTGGTTCTAATGAGACAAGGCTGAGCTTTTTGCACCTTTGACTTTCAGCTCTTATGTTGAGTTCATAACCTGTATATGCTTATTTTAAACACTTGCCACTTAAAACCTGCAAGCAACAGGCTGCAAAATAGTTGTAATTTGGTATGATCTTCAACTTGGTTGAAATTTAATTAGGTAATTAACACGCTTATATATAAGAATCCTATGTAGCTTCTTGTCTATATTATAGTAATAATGCTGCTGGAGAGATGGAGTTTTTTTTTAATTTAGAAAGCATTATAGATCATCATAATGCATAGTGAATTCCAGAGATAATATCCACCCATAATTGAATTTTGAAATTATCTCTTGATATCTGGACTCATTTGTTAGGCAGCTGCTGCTGTTTCTAGGCCTCCTGAGTGTGACATTACCTTTCTGCAGGAAATGGATGTTCATCAGTATCTTCTCATCACCTGAAAAATAACCCTGAGGAACTGCTGTTTTTTAAAAAAATAAAGACAATATAATTATTTAAAACAAATAAGAAATCATTAGGGCATATGTTCTGCAGGATTTTGAGAAGGCAGTTGCTGTTGTAGGATCATATCTGCATGCAGGTGTGTTTTGGTGCACAAGCCATGGTTTTGCTTGTCTGGAGGAAGCCTCAGGACTGTTTCCTCCCAGGACTGGGGAGTTTTTAGAGCTGGTTCAGGGGAGAAGGAGCAGCACTGCAGCTGCATCTCCACTGCCCTTGGTGCTCCCTGGGCTTTGCCCTGGCTCCTTTAGCAGCCAGAGTGCACAGAATGCAGTTCCTGAATTCTCCCTACTGTTGAGATGATGTGGTGTTTGTATTCATGTCAAAATGAGCTTTTTTATTGGAATGGACCGAGGTTTTCGTGCAGTACTAATGTCATTCAGCTTTCTTAAATGTCTTGGTTTCTATGTTGAACACTTAAAACATTTTGATAATCACTGTTCCTGCTCAACCGAGGAATAGCTTGCTGGGGATGAAGAGATTAAACAGCTGCAGTTGCTAATATAGAATCACAGAATTAGTTAGGTTGGAAAAAACCTCTTGAAACCATCTAGTCCAGCCTATGACTGACCACCAGCTCCTCAGCCAGACCATGGCACTGAATGCCACATCCAGTCTTTCTTTAAACACCTCCAGGGACAGTGACTCCAGCGCCTCTCTGGGCAGCCCAGTCCAATGTTTAATCTGTGAAGAAATTACTCCTGATGTCCAAAAACTCCTTCTAATGTCCAATTCCATGTAGATGAATTGTGCTGCTGCAAAGAATCAGTTAATTAAGTTTGGATTAATCTGTGCCATGGCAGTCTCTCATATATATGGAATACTTGTGCATTGAATTCCTATTTAATTCTAGGAAGTACTCATGCTTTTTCTAAGACTGAAGTTAATTCCCAAATTGTTAATTCTATGAGGGATTGTAATGTGGTAGGTATTTATTACCCTCATTATCATTTATGCCAAACAAATTTTAAAAAACACCACAGTGCAGTATCAGGACAAAACGCATTTATGTGTTCCACAAAATAATCATCAGGATTAATAGTACAAACAACCTGGGTAGGTATTGGTCACTGTGGCTTTAATGGGAGAATACTGGGGTTTTTAGCTCTGTATTTTGCATTTCAGGAGCTTTGCAGACACTCAGTTGTGCAGATCCATCAGTTTGCCCCGTGTTTGTGCACCCCCCTGAGCAGTTTCCCTGTGTTCCAGGTGTTCTGTGCCGCCTGCTGCAGCCTGAAGTGCAAGCTGCTGTACATGGACCGAAAGGAAGCCAGAGTGTGTGTGATCTGCCACTCAGTGCTGATGAATGGTGAGTGGGGAGGGAATCCCACATGTGGCGCTTCACTGGCTTTGTGTGGAGCTGCAGTCAGGGCATTTAAAAAGAAAAAGATCAAAATACTTCATTTGTATGGGTAAGTATTCTAAAACAGTAAAAGTCCTTGAGAGGCTGGTGTGGGATCCCTGTGAAGAGTAGAAAAACTGGTAAGGTTGCAGTGAGTTTGAAAGCTTTCATTTGGGAGTGCCCTACCAGGACTGCAAAAACTGTGACTTTTGGGGTTTTGTTTGCTGTTGATTCAGAAGTGTACTCTGTATTCTTTGTTGCCTGAGTGAATAACCTGCTACACATTTAGATGGAATGCCAAAGTGTAGAGTAATGCAGTTGTGCCTGTTCTAGATTATGCATTATAGGAGATTGGGAAAGTAGTATTTATTCACAAATTAATCCAGCTCCTCTTCTTAACTCCTTGGTGCTAGAGTAGGAAGTCTTGTCTCCTGCTAAAGTGGACAGCTGAGCTTAGATTGTTACTTTCACGCATTCTTGGAGAGTGTCAAACCCAGGGGAGTGCTGTGGCTAAAAGCCTGGTGAGAACATAGGACACAGGAGGGAGGTCACAACTGGTTCTGCAGTTAACATGTAGAAGGGATAGGATGTTCTATCACCTCTTCTTGGTGTAAGGAAAAGCTCTGGTTTTGACCAACAGGCTGTGGAATGTATTTTGTGTGTTGTTTTTCATTGGATTAACACTTTAGAGCTGTGCTATAAATATGGGCAAGCACAGAGCACTCCCTTGAGGCCTGTGAAAATCTCCAGAACTTCCCACACCAGCAGTTACCTCTGAGTGATGATCTGTCCAGCAGAGTTGTGCCCATGACACTTAGCTGCTGCTGCTGGAAGACTCAATGTTCAGTTTTTCTGTCTTGAACTGAGAAGGCAGAGAAATTGGATTAGGTTGAGAGAGGACCCATGTGAGTGCTTAAATCATGAGATAACCTGTCTCATCGTGAGAAATTCAAGGCATTTTGGCTTATTAGTGAGAAGGTGAATGGGTGTCTTGGTCCTTGGGTATAAATATATATCTGAAACTTGATGCCAGAAGTGAATTCAGTGGTAGAGGAAGGTCTGACAGGTGCCTTCTAACATGTAAAAGGTAGAATGAGAAGTCAGAGAAATTCAGGCTCTAAATGCAAACTTTTAACTGCTAGCATAACTGTTCAATAATTATCAGGATGGTTTATAATGGAATCCCCATTGCTGCAATCATTAAGCTAAACTGTGGAGACTTTTAGCAAAGGTTCTAACCAAGAATTGGTTAGGAAAATTGTGGTTTGTGTCAGCATCACACAAAGTAATTTTGGCAGTATCTTTACATATTACTGCCTAGTGGATTATTTGGGCTGTTTTCAGAAAGATCTCTTACTTTGTTGAACATCTAAACTAAAACACTAAACTTAAGATCATAGCTTTATTTTTTTTCTTCAGAGAAGTTCAGTATTGGTTCAGGTTTGGTCAAAAGTAACTGAGTGCTTAGTCTTGAAATGAGAATATAACATTAGTAGACAGTATCTGTTATTAAACAGGAATATAATTTTCTCAAAAAAAAATTCAAAAAGTTGAAATGTTTCAAAAATATTTAACATTGATCAGTGTGCAGTGGTAGGTAATAATTCTTTACTCTAGGCCAAATGTGTAAGGTGACAGAAATTGTAGGTTATATCTAGAAATTAAAAATTAGTCCCAGTAATGATGCTGAAGGGGTTCTAAACTGTTAAATTTTGGGATGGACAAATGAGCACATTTCAAGGTGTGCAAGAGCAAGGAATTACAAGTACACTTAGCAAAAGACAGCTGGCTCTGTGCTGGTGAGTAGGATTAATTTTCATCTGGGGAAAGGGAAGAATCTGGAAATATTTTGGTTGAAACCAAAGTGTTGTTTTTAAAAGACCAAATTGATGATATTATAATGATTTCATTTGAAAGCCTCTCTGTCCTGCTGCCAGGGCAGATGCACATTAATGGCAGCAAGCAGTGACACCAGTGCCTGGTTCCTTCCAGACTGTGTCTCCTGCTCCTGTCCCTGCTGCAGTGCTTTGTGGCCATGCTTTGGGTTACTGGTTAGTTAACCTGTAGCCTGATTGTATCCCAGCCCTCCTGATCCTTCCAGTTTCTTTGTCAGTGCAGGTTTTGGGGTTTTTGTCCCTGTCAATGCAGCAGGTTAAGCATTCATCTTTGCACAGTCCTGGAAGCGGGGGCTGGAACTGTTAAAGCAGTTTTTATTTCATTTGATTGCTTGGTACCTGATTTGTGTTTGACTGGGGTGTGAGGGGAGGGTTGTGTGTTTTCTGGCACGTTTCCATGGCCAGGCTATGTGTTTCATCAGCTTCCAATGCTATTTTTAGTGTATTTTCTGTTGGTAGATATGCTGACTTGGCACTTAGTTCCATTTAAAGAAGGCTTTAAGAATGCTCTTTTACTTTTCTAATAAGGGAGCCCTGGACATGTAACTGTACATTTTTAATACTTTCTTCTTCCAGGACTTTTACTATAACTGGTACAGAATTGCTGTTTAAGAAGTGTTTCACTTCAAGTAATTTTCTCAGCTGGAATGCCAATACCTTTTTCACTGGCAAGCATTTCACTCTTGGTTTTGCAGGTTGATGGGGGGAAGCAGGAGGGTTTGTGTTCTGTTGAGTTCTGTTTGGGTGTTTTTTTGGGGTTTGTTAGTTCTGCCTTGGTTTTCTAACAATCTACAGCTGAAGGAACCCAAGGATGTACATGCTCTGAGACCTTAGGTGCCATATTTGTGCCTGACTCAGAGTGCATGTATCTGTAACACACTGAAATGGTTGTGGGTGCAAGATACATGAATTTTCAGGCATCTTGCTACAAGCCTCCCTTAGAGGTGGAAAAGTAGCACTGTGGAGACAGTCTGGTCTACTCACTGGAGTAGATTTTCCTATGAAAGATGTTGTTGACAAAGAAGATCTATGTCTTATTTTTTGGCCAATTGAATTAAGGCTGAAGTCATGCCTTCCAAATTAATAGCGTAAGTGGTTTTTTTACAGTTAAGAATAAAAGTTGTTGATCTGTACACAACTGCCCTGTACAGAAAGAAATGCAGGGTGCTTTTTATCATAAATGAAAGCTGAATCTGCTGAGGTATTCTGTGGGTTATGAAACATTTGTAGTAAGAATGTCTATTTCTCCATGCATTGTGATATTTTTATAGATATATATATTTATGTACACATTGACTGTTTTCAATTAAATCTTCGAAGGAGAAACAAAATGAAGCATGAGGAACTAAGCATCACTCAAGTCAAAGTGTATTGTAACCATTTTCATAAAATACTTCTCTGTGGACTGATACTTTTATAGCATGGGGCCAGTTCAGTTTCTCCCTGTGCCTTTCTTGCTTAGTTGCAATCTCCTGGGCTGTTACATGGAGGGAATGGTCTTTGAGAGGGGGCAGGGTCCATACTGACAGCAGCTGAGAACTTCACACAGTGTTTTGGACTGTTAGATACCTTCCTCTGTGTTCATGGCTCTTGTTCTTTGTTTGCTTTAGCTCAAGCCTGGGAGAACATGATGAGTGCCTCAAGCCAGAGCCCTAACCCTAACAATCCTGCTGAATACTGTTCTACTATCCCTCCTTTGCAGCAGGCTCAGGCCTCGGGCGCCCTGAGCTCTCCGCCTCCCACTGTCATGGTACCTGTGGGAGTTCTAAAGCATCCTGGAGCAGAAGGTAAGAGCACTTCCTTTTTTCTTTCAGTTTACCTGTAGTAAGAATTTGTAAGGAATATCTGCACTTCAGCCATTCAAAATAATGGCTGATGCCAGTTGTGCTATTCCTGCCCTCAGCAGGGACATCAGGTTTTTCAGGATGTGTGAAGTGTTCTCAGTGGTTGTCTGTATGTGATGCTGCCATGGGGAATGCACTAGGTGATGTCTTAAGTGCCTTCCAATCCATATTTTTTGTATTTATTTTTTCCATTTTATACTCCGATTTTCCAATTTCCTAGCCAGTTTTGCCGTGAGATGTTAAAGGCTGGTTTTTTACATTCTCCCCAGTGGCTCAGCCTAGAGAACAGAGGCGTGTTTGGTTTGCTGATGGGATTTTACCCAATGGAGAAGTTGCTGATGCTGCAAAGCTGACAGTGGCTGGGACAACTTCCACAGGAACCTTAGCAGTGTCTCATGATCCATCAAAGCCCATGGCCAACAACACTTTATCAGCAGAAGTAAGGGAGTGTTTGGTATTCAAAATCTGCATTTGCCTTGGTCGTGAGTGGTGTATGAGTTGCTGTGGTGACTGCAGCAAGACTGATGCAGGAAATCTGCTCAGGCTTGTTTTAGTATGTTGCATAGCAAGTGTTGTCCTTGTTTAAATGTTTACGGAGTGCTGAAACAACCATATTTTTTTAAATGAAATGAAGATTTTTGGGGCAGAGCACTAAGAATGTTTGTTGTCTGTGTGGCTTCCAACTGTTTGACTGTACAGCTGGTGTGTGAAGGATATTTCTGTAACACATGCTTTAAAAAAGGTGAGTTGTGGTCAATAAAGAGTTTGAAACAATAAGGTTATCATAGTGTGGATCAGAGGAATACTCTGTCACAAAATTATGTATGCAGGAAAGTGCAGATAAAATCTAACAATGTTAAATCCACCATACCCCATGTATGTGGAATTGAGACTCTACAGATAAAGTTCAAATGGCCATAGATGCATTAGGATTTTGGGAAGATATGGGTATGTGTGGTGTTAGAGAAGGGAGGTGCAGGCTCTAAGCAGATTTTCTAGCAGTAGTTCACATACAGGAGTCATCACATGATCATCTATTGTTACAGAGCCAAATTATTTGGTGCTTCTGTTCCTCCAGCAGACACAGACTCCTTCACCTACATCTTTAATAATTTAGCCAGCCAGCTCTTATGTTTTTATCATTATTACTGTTTTAATGTTGTCCTTCCTTGTTGTTTGTTTCTTGTAGACTGATAATGCCTCTGTATTCTCGGGAAATATAACTCAGGTTGGCAGTCCTGTTGGCAGTGCAATGAATCTGATTCCTGAAGATGGTCTTCCTCCAATTCTCATCTCCACTGGAGTAAAAGGAGGTGAGGGTATGATTTGGCAGCCAGCTTTTATGCTTACCAGATGCAACAGCCTAATGGCTACTGTGTTTATTTTAAAAATAAGATGCTGGCAGTGTGCTGAGTATTGGAAGGAATTCTCAGTAAGCACTCCTGGGTAAATGTTGGGCCACTCCTTTGCACAATTGGTTCTTACTTGCATCCAGGAAGAGCCCCACCTTGCAATGAAATTCCTGTAACAAGTAAAACATGAAGCAAAAGATAAACTGCAGTCCAGAAACATGTGCTAAT
Organism: Cettia cetti; assembly: GCA_013401135.1. Taxonomy (NCBI): domain Eukaryota; kingdom Metazoa; phylum Chordata; class Aves; order Passeriformes; family Sylviidae; genus Cettia; species Cettia cetti. Next base: position 33,181 of record VZUI01053836.1, read on the forward strand.
TTCTTCACTAATCGGACTGTGGGGAATGTTTCACACAGAGATAGGTTTTAATTAGACTTATGAATATTCATACTTGCCTTCTCTGAAATTCTGTCAGAACATGGGCTCTGTCTGAGGCATCCCCAAGCACTGCATTCAACAACACTATTGCACATCTTGGCCCACAGTGCAGCTTTTAGTTGTTGTGATGTCCCCTTATAGAGGATCCAAATGGAGGAAGCTTCAGAAAATTAAAAACTAATTTTTTAAAGATTAGAAATGTGTATTTGTTTATGTGAAATTGCTTTCCACAGTCTGATTCATGACATCCTTTAATACTTTCCTGGAATTAATATATTTTCTCTTCTTTGGTTGTTTTATTCCTATTAAATATTTTGCTGACATAGTGCATTTCTAATGTTAAGCTGAAAGTAACCTTTTATTTCAGGATAGTGTCAAAACCAAAATGTGACCAGCATTTAATTTCAAAACAGATTTGTTCCATCCTGTGTTAGCTGTTCATGGTAGTCCAGGACTGATGCCCCTCTGCCTTACTATAATTTAAGTAACAATTCTTAACTTCATTGTCATTTGGGATTTATGGTGACATTATGATGGATTTCTCAATTTGATTTCAATTTTCTACCCTAGTTGATACTGAAAAATAGTTATTTTCCTGAAACAAGCTGTGCCTCTCTAAAGGGTGTACAGAAGATATCTTGTAAATTCTGTTGAAGTTTGAAAATACCAGCCTAGGAAGCAATCAATCAAACCAGCATTACTTAAATAAGTGTTTGCCTAAAAGGTCAAAACAGTAAAAAGAATTAGAATTGGGGTTATCTGATTATAATGTAGAGTCTTTACCAGTAATTTATGGATTTTATTTTGTTTGCTTCTTTCATAGACTATGCTGTGGAAGAGAGACCTTCTCAGATCTCTGTCATGCAGCAGCTGGAGGATGGTGGCCCTGACCCTCTAGTATTTGTTTTAAATGCTAATTTGCTGTCCATGGTAAAAATAGTAAATTGTAAGTGTTTATATTAAATAAATTCTAGTCTATGAGAGGGGAAATGTTATCTAGATTATTAGTAGGAACAGCAGCATTTTTAATAGGTGGGATAGTATCTGAAAATGTCTACAGGTTGAAAGCTTTGTACTGAGCCATATTAAGTTAAACAGCAAAAGGCCCTTTTCTGGTGATTTAGGTGTCAGTACAGATAATTTTGTGTAGAAAACATAAACTGGACTGATAGAGGCTCCAGTCTCAGGTTTGGAGATCAATGTCTCCTGTAGAGCTTGCTAGGGCAGGGTATTTTACCACCCATTTTCCTTTGGTTGCTTCACTTATTCCCCTGTCATCCCATTCTGGAAAAGCAGATGGGATCCCATAATAATGCAGAGGTTCCATTCCCTTGTGCACTTCTTCTGTCCCTTCCTGTCCTGTGCCTGTGCTGAGGGAGGAGTGGGGAGGTGGATGGATGGCTTCTCATGGCACTGCCTCAGCTGATCTCTGCTGGATAGAAACACGATGGAGAAATTGGGAAGGACAGTTTTGTATTAATAAATTGTTTATAAACCTTTCAGCATCTCTCAGATTGCAGTACAATGTTTTAGGTATGCATAAAAAGGTAATATGTTATAAACACAGGTTTTATTTCAATTTATTTATTTAATACTCTCAAGAAATGAAGCTCAGAGCATGTATCATTATTAACATCCCTGTGAAGCAGAACAACACAGGGATGTCTCATGGAGTCACCTGACATCCAGCTCTCCATATTAAGAGAAATATCACTGTTGGAAACTGTTTTAGCTGTCAGGATCATGGTGCACACAGCCAACAGCCTGGCCTGTTCCCAGACTCCTTCATTCACATTTAAATCCTGTCCTTTCATTGGAGTACAGAAACTGCTAAAAGTCTGCTCTGTGGTGTTAATCCCAAGATCTGACAGGGAGCTGTAATACTGTGGCTCTCCCTTAGCTGTAAACTGGGAATTATTGAGCTGCTCTTGTTTGGGATGTGCTTGCCCTCACGGTAACAGATGTAGGACGTAATTTGTGTGACAGATAACACAACAATACACGCTGTAAAAGTGCTCCTTGCAAGAGCAGTCTTGCTGCAGTGAAATTTAGGCATCCTTTTTACAATTCTGCTCTGCTGATCCCTGTTTGCATCCGTGCAGATGTGAACAGGAAGTGCTGGTGTTTCACCACGAAGGGCATGCACGCCGTGGGGCAGTCAGAGATTGTCATTCTCCTGCAGTGTTTGCCTGATGAGAAATGTTTGCCTAAGGATATCTTCAACCATTTTGTGCAACTTTACCGGGATGCCTTAGCAGGTAGGAATGCTCTCTGTTAAAAATGCTTTTGAGTAGATGATGCTACAGGGTCAGATACATTTTTGTCACAGCAAATGTCTCTTTTTGTATAAAAATATATAAAAAGAGAAGGAGGATCAAAGCTGATAGAGGGATGAGTTGTTGGTTGTCAGTATCCAATGTTCTAATCATCTCACCAAATAAAATGCTGGTAACCTGGAGAGCTGCTCCAAAGATCTTCCAGCCAGAAAGAAAATGTTAAGAATTCTTGTGGATAGTATATTCAATATCTCCTGACGAGGTAGTTCAGAATGATTCTCATAGTGCCTGTGTTTACTCCTACATTATGGAGAATCAATTTATATTTTAAAATAATGTATGTATATGTATGCCCAGGATGAACTGTAGAGCATTTCCAAAATTATCTCTGAATTTTGAATTTTTGTGTCTTGATTGCAAGTTTTTTATATAAACCATTGCACATTTTACATTTGCTAAGTACATAGATTTCCACTTCTAGGTATTATTGTTGGACCTTAGAATTAAAAAATCCTTGCATAAGGAAAAACGCAAGTATTTGGTTCCACAGAGCAGAAAATAAAGCTGTTTTCCAGAGGTGAAATTGGATCACATTGAGGTTATATGCTGAAAATACATTTACAAGAGGTTCTGCTTATCATTCGTAATGCCTTTGGAGTGATTGAATCCAATACTTTAATAAAATAATGAAAAATATTTGTTTCCTAAAATATCTTTGTGCAACAAAGGTCATCTTGTCCATGGAGGTTGCCAGGTTCAGGATGTATTATTATCTCATGTCGTAATGGATCTGGTGTGCATGGCAAACAACTACTGTTCCAAACCTCAGTTCATTTTCTTTGTCTTATAATGATGTTATTCAGAGGGAGATAGATATGAGAAATGGCAAGCATGTGCATATAAATGTGTATATATGTATATTGCAGATATAAATCCAGCTTGGTGTGTATATTGCTATGAAGTTCTGTATAATTACACTACAGAAATACATAATTTATAACTCCTACATAATGTATTTGTAATTCTTTTTTTAGTACTGTAGTGGTAGTAATTTGATATCCTACAATTCCACTGGTGCAAAGAGCTGCTTGCTATTGTACAATTCTTCATCAGAAACCGAATGTGACTGTTGAAGAATTCCACTGTGTGTTTTCTTTTGGTAGGATCTGCTGTGTGTTGTGTTTCAGACACGAAGGATGAGTAGACAGACACCTTCAGTTGCTGTGCAATGCCTGCAGGTTTTGTAGATAGTGCACCTTGATAAGCTCCCAAAGCACTTGGAATGCTCTCTCAATATCCATGCCTTTTTTCTTTCCAAGGCACGCGTTGTCTGAGAGGCAGAAGGATCTGTTAGCATATTTGTAACTTGGCTGCTTTAAACATTATTCAGGCAGAGAGGAGGTGATGCTGTAGGGGTTTCAGTTTGGTGTCTGTAATCCCTTGGAAGTGGATAGCAGCTCTGCTCTTGTAGGTGGAGCCGTGCTTTCTGAGCTGTTCATTTCAGAAGTACTGCACCTCTCCTGGCAATGAGATGATTTAGACATTTAGAGCAAACAAGAATTCCCAGTAGAATTTAGAGACTGTTTAACAGCCTGCCTCACTATTCCATTTTTCATTATGTAATACATTGGCTTAAATATATTCTGTAATAGGAAACTGAAATGAATTCTGTGGATGTTTTTTATTTATTTCCTTTCGTATAAGTTTTCTTAAAAACAGTAATAAAAAGGCACATACATTACTTTTTATTTGAATGGAAGCAAGAATTACTTTTAATGTTGTTGATTTTGCTTTGAAGTGATTTTAGATTTCTTGGTCTTGTTTTCAGCAGAAAAGCACAGCATCCCTTTTTGTTTGTTCTATTAAAGCCCAATCCATAGTGAATTATTTCTTCATGATTCACATGAATTTAGGAGTTTGAGTTCTGTGCTCAAGCCTAGAAGCACAAAGTACATGTATGCACTTGTGCCTCTTCCCAGAGGTTCCTGCTTTCCTGAAGGGATAACTTGTTCTGGAGGCAGAGTCCTGCCCTCTGTGCTGGGTGTTGTTTGCAGGCTGGCTCTGGTAGGGTGGCAGCGGAGAGATTTTGGAGGAAAAATGGCATTTTTCACTACAGGCTCAATGCATGCCAGTTATAAAAAAATGAAGTCAGTTAAGGCAAGTCTTTGTTGCTGCTCACTTTTCATCACTTTACTTTTCCTCTGGCCCCTCTGTCATCAGGCTCACTGCTGTGCTGCTTTTCTTGTTTTGGAATTGGAAGCTAATGATTTCTGTTGTGGTTGTAGCAGTTGTACTGCTGTAGTAGTAATCCCATGATTATCCTTGTCTGTTGGCTATAAGCCTGGCAGTGAATGGGAAAACGAGAACTTCTGTCCATCTGAATGGGTACTTTGAGGCAGTTGGATGTGTTAATGTAGTGCTGCCAGAGATGCCCTAGTGCATCAGCTCTGTGCTGGAAAACAATAAAAGCTACTGTTACTTTTGTACTGGAAATGTAAATCTGGCAACTGCCTGAAATGCCTTTGTGGTCACCTTGGGTTTTGGGGATATTCCTTGTGAGGGTGGGTCTATCCCAGACATAGTTTGTGCATTTTTTTACCCAGTGTGGTTTTAATTAAATGTGGTGGTAGTTAATAGTAGATCTGTAAAGAAGCCCATGTAGATGTTCTGAACAGAGAACAGGTTAATCAAGTAATACACCCCTGCAGCTGGTCTGTGGAAAGGTGGAGGCAAAATCAAACTTGGTATGAGGTGTGTGAGTGATGTTAGGAAGACTGCCACAGAGCAGCCTGAGAAAGTTTTGGGTGCTGGCAGCTGCTGCTCTCACTGATACTAAGTGAACATTATGGCCCTTGGCAATAGGAGCGAGTTCTTTCCAAATTACTTTCTGATGTGTTTCAATAAAGAGATGCTGGCCCTGGCCAGAACTTTGAATGTGGAGCTGATATGGGTTATCTCAGTGTTGGCATCTGCTACAGGTGTGTTGGGGCATCAGGGTACATTCACAGTCTTGGCTCTTCTGTGGCTCTTTGTGGCTCTTAGAGTGATTTGGTTTATGTTCCTTTTCCAAAGGAAATATCCTCATTTACTCTTGAAGAAAATCCATTTGGCAAGATTGTTCCCAGGTGGATATTGCTTTGCATCTGCTGCTGCAGGGCTGGGGTGCTGGGGTTTTCAGGATGCCAGCAGAGTTTGGTACATGGCAGTTCCTGGCTGTTCTGGATGGCAGTGGAATGAGGCTGGATGGACTTCCCCAAGCCACAAATAAATGCCTTGCCTGAACCTGGATGCCATTACCTTTTTTTGACCTGGCATTAACCAAAAGATAGGAAGCATACATTAAGAATTTATCCTCACTGTTTTTTGGTAAAAGTACCTGTCTTCACCACATATTGAGAGCAATAAACAAATGCAGGAATTTTTTTTTCCCCCATCTACCTTTCCTGGTATAGACTATTTTGAGGCCAGAAGGAATTGCCAAACTGCTATGCAAAGCACATTGTTCATCACAGAAAGATATCTAAGTAAAGTATTCAAAACACCATGCATAAAAGCTTTTTTTTTTTTTTCCTGGAGAACTTTGTAGAGATGCTTAAGATTTAAAGTAAAGGATAACCCAGTATAATTGAGAAGAGACTAAGTACTGACCTACTGCAGACCTGCTTTAGATGCATCATGCACACTTAAAGCACTTCCTAAATAATGTCAGTTGTCTGATGTCAGGTGCTGGAACTTAATATATGGAAAGGCACCTTTCTGCTCACTCTGAGATTGCCTCATTAGAAAGGAAGTTGTGATATGTTTTAAATTAAATTACATGCTTTTGCAAAGGATAGTTATTTTTGAAGGTTTTTCTGACGCCTACACATTCTTTACAAGCCTCTGAAACAGTTCTGTGCTTAAAATGTGTAATGGTGCAGTGGGCTGGGTTTGACAATGTCAGGCTGGGAATAGCAACTTCTTGGTGGGGCCTTGGCTTGGAATCACCTTCAGAGAGGGCAGGAAAGACTGACAACCCCTGGTCAGGGCAGAAATGTTTGAGGGACAAGCCCAAAGAAGCTTTTTGACTTGGTTGTGCTGACTGAAAAGGGCACTAAAGAAGTGTGTAGGAAAACACTTCTTCCCATGCTGTCCACATCCAGGCTCTTAAGCTGTTATAAATAATGAATTGCTGCACAGCTACCTAATCCCAGTAATTTGTCCTCTTAAAGTGGTGGCAGCCTCTTGGAGCTTGCACTGTGCAAGCTGCTTGTGTCAGAAGGAGTAATTTATGATGCTGTGGCTTATGGAAGGAAAGGGCTGAACAGCTGAGTTGCAGATTCCACTCTTAAGGGTTTTTTCCACGTTTCCATTGGCTGAAAAAATCTTATTAAGGCATCCCAGGCGTGCGAGCCTTGAACCTCCATCTCCTGAAACGGAAAAAATAAGTAGTCATCCCCTTCTGCTGCAGCTCTTGGCACCAGTCTCAAGTGGAAATGTCTGGTTGCTTTGTCATTCCAGTGGGCAGTGCCACACGTCTCAGATCCACACGGGCTTGCACTTTGCCTGGCCTCTTGCACACAGAAGAAGGGGGGCAGAATTCAGTGCAGTTTGGCATTTCATGCACATCATTTACTTGAAGGGTAAAAAGGATTACTGTGGTCATGTTGTTGGAACTGAGAACCTCACCAAGTAACTTTATTATCAGGCCTGTAGCTCTATTTGGGTAAGAACAGATGGGAAGGGGAAAAGGAAGTATAAATGAAGAAGAGGCGATTAGTGAGGGTAGGTGGGAACTGCAAAAGGAAAAGAGTGCCAGCAGCTATTTTAGTTAAGTGAAAATCTTTCTCATGAACACCAGTGGATACACTGGTTTGCACTCACTGGCAGGATGCCCACAGTGGCGCATTGGTGTTCCACTGAGCAGGCATTAGTGTCCCAGCACAGCTGACAGAGCATTTGCACATGGGCAGGAGCAGGGATTCTCAGCAGCTGACGTTTGATGTGACTGTTATTCATGGTAGTTTGACCAGTAGCTACTTTTCATCAAGTATGCTCAGCTGAGAAGCTGTAGCTACTGTAAAAGTTGTGGAATTTGATCTGGGTGATCATGTCAGCTTTGGCCTGTGTGTATCTGTAAAATTACAGGTTGGCTTTGCAGGAGAGTGGCAAGCTCTGAATGAGCCTCACCCTGCTGTGGGGTGCTGGGCTGGCAAAGCTGTCACTTTCTAACAGGGAACCTAATAACTGACTTTGTGCAGCATTTTTGAGTACAGAAAAAAAATCCGCAAGGGAGCCCTGAAATTTTAAAAATAAGGAAACCCCTGAGCTTATTTGTTAGTTAAAAGGAGCCTTTTGCTTACAGACCTGACAGAAAGCTTGAGAACCCAAGGTCATGTGAAGGACAATATTAGGTGATGATTGTGCCAAGGTGGTCTGGAGGGGTGCAAAGCAGCATGGCCACATCTCCAGAGGGAGGGCTGGAATAGCTGTATTATTATAACTTATATTACTGAGGGTGTCAAAGTATCACTTCTGTCACTCATATTTTTCCTTCCTTAAAACCTGGCATTTGTGTATCATGTGTGTAAAAGGAAGAAGCTCTCTAGGTAGTGTCCAGTGGACGTGCAGATGGAGATGTGCAGGTACAAACACTCTGTAATGAGGCAGTGGAGAAGGAGCAGAAACTCCTACTTAGCAGTCTCTGACTGCAGGTGGGAGAGCCTGGGATTGCTCCAGAAGCCCAGGAGGTCTGCATGAGTACCTCAATCCAATGCAATTCCTCATGAGTGGTGTGATCAAGCACACCACGCTCTCCGAAATTGCCTTTTTCTTTGAGAGCAAATCAGCACTATTAATATTCACATCTTCCTATGGAGAATTGTGATCAGCTGTTCTGTACATTATTTGCATGCTGTTGTTGTCATTTGATGAAAGGAATCACACCATGGTCCTTTGCTTCGATGTTAAACGCTGTGTTGAATGCTATAATAATAACCTAATCAACATTCAGATTCATTCAGCCATTTGAGTGTAAACATTTTTGAAAATTAGAAGCATCAAAGAGTAAAAATGTGAATAAAAATTAGTGATGTTTCTCCCCTGTGTCTCTCTCAGTTGCGCTTTACATTAAGTGTACTAATGAAATAAAGGGTCTTTTGTGTAATTCATGAAATGACCCAGATCTTCAATACGTGTCTGAGCAGACACCCCAGTGGTTTGCCTAAATGGAAGGACTACCAGGGGACATTAATTGTTTGACCAGGTGCACATCCCTCCTTAAATTGCAGCTGAATCCAAAAGTTTAGTTCAAACAACAGCAGCTTCTGCAGTGGAAGTCCCTTGAATACCTGTAAGGCACTGAAAAAAGGCTTTGTGTGGGTGTGTCTGTAGTGCCAGGGGGAGGTTTCACCTTAGCAGCAATACTGGCCTGAACTCTCCTGTGATGTCCTGAGAGGGCAGTGAGGGCCTGGCACAGGTTACCCAGAGCAGCTGTGGCTGTGGCTGCCCCATTCCTGGAAGTGTCTGAGGCCAGGTTGGGGCACTTTTGCCCAGGAGGTAACCTGAGCACCTGTGTGCATCAAATCATTGTTTCAGGTGTGCTTAATACACGTTAAACAAAATGAATTTAACATAGATTTTTTTCCCCTTCTGAAAAACTCCTGACATTCTTGATACAGCTCTCAATCCAGTGAAGTAACAAACTCTGTTTTTCCCCACAGGTAACATTGTTGGCAACCTGGGACACTCCTTTTTCAGCCAGAGCTTCCTTGGAAGCAAAGAACACGGAGGGTTCTTGTATGTTGCAGCGACGTATCAGTCCCTGCAGGACCTGGTGCTCCCAACCCCCCCGTACTTGTTTGGCATCCTCATCCAGAAGTGGGAGACTCCCTGGGCCAAGGTGTTCCCCATCCGGCTGATGCTGAGGCTCGGAGCTGAATACAGGCGTGAGTAGCAGGCACTGCTGGAGTCACTTCTGCAGGGGAGTGGATGAATTCTGCTGCAGAGCACAGCCCCAGCCATGGATTGTTGGCTGTCAGAGCCAGCCAGGCTCAAACAGGCAAGGAAGAGCTGTGTGTCAGACCTGCAGGGTGGCACTGAGGTGGTGATGGGACCTACAGCCTTTTTTACAACTCTGCTGGGTCATCAGGGAGGTTTTTGTGGAGACAAATCCAATTCTGAGCGTGTTTGTATCCATTTAGTGACCTGATTAGCTGGTCTAGTTAGCACAAGGGAGAAAGCCTTTGAGGGGTTAAACTCTTTTGGTGCTGATATGAAAGACCATTTGCTTTTAGGTTTTTCAAAACCCTGGCTTTTTACTGCAAAAATTCTGTTGCAACTAATAGTAAATAGGCTGGGGAGAATGTTCCATCTGAACAAAATCTTAGCAGTTACCATGAAATTAGCATAAAAATGAGATAAAATAATTTTCAAAAGACTTTTACTATTGTTGGAGCAAAGACATTACTGGCAGTTTGTCCACCATGAGAGGCCAAAAATTGTATGTGTTACTCATCTACAGTTTTGAGTGGTATGTCTCATTAATCTAAATTACTATGAAAATGGTCTGTTGTAAATTTCTCCCAGAACTCTTTTAGAACATTTTAACGAAGTAAGTTTTATAAAATGCTATACAGAGATTTGTCACTTTTAACTTTTAAAATTTTGAGGACATTGGGAATTTTCCACATTGCTGGAGGAGAAAAATGAAATCTTCAAAATTTGCCTTCTGAGGATGAGGACTGAAGGTTAAACTTGTCCAAAGAAACATTCACGTTAAAGGTGTGTAGGTTTTTGTGTGTATCTGCAGGCATTTTTAAAGTAGTCCATTTATTCCCACTAGTATTTAGAAAAACAAACAAAAATGCTCATATTCTGGATGTGACATCTGTTTTTGAGCACAGAAGTGTTTTGATAGTAACAAACAAAAGTACCTGCTCTGATATATTGGGAAGTCAGGCTTTGCATCATTCCTACAGCTGTGGTTTGGATTTAGGCATGGAGCTAAAACTGGAGCTGTGCCAGTTGTGACTGCAGGGCAGTGCCTCAGTTTCTCCCTGGAAGGTGCTGCTTTTGTGGCCCAGGTTTCCTGGGTTTCCTTCCATCCTCCTTGCTGGTGGAGCAGTCAGGATCCAGCCATTTGTGCAGTGCTGCTGGCTGTGCAGATCAGCTGCAGGAGGCCCTGGGGTTGCTGGGTGTGCAGGAAACATCTGCTGAGCATCCACAGATCAGCCCAGCAGCTCAGGCTCAGGGGACTCGGTGCATCTGGGATGGAGCTGAGCTGCTGCCTGAAACCACACGGGAAATTCAGCCCTGCTGGTGCCTCAGGGCACTGGGCATGGCTTGGTTGCCATGTGGTGTGTGGTGCTTTCAGGTATCAAATCAGTGTGCAGAGACTGGAGCTGATTTCCATCAGGAAATCCTCATGTTGTTCACATGATGCTGAGCGCTCTGCAGTCTCTTCTGACCACACTGGGAACTGGGAGTGTGGCATTTGGGGAAATCAGGCTGAGTGTTTGCCTGAGGATAGCTTAGGAATCCTCCTTCAAACATGTGTTTAGGAAACCTTGGCAGTATGTCCCAGTGCATGAGTCATGTTCCAAGCATTGTGATGGCTTCTGCTGCAACATAACGTAATGTAGGCAGATCCGTGCCCTGCACTCAGAATTGCATCACAGATGTTCTACAGGTATGGATGTCAGCCAAGGAATGCAGATATTTTACATCACTGACATACCATAAATGTCCTTTAAATTGTTTTTGATGTACCCCTGTGGGGTTTGCCACACTCTCATGAAATAATGAAAACAGGAAATAAAATAATCTGCATTATCACTTGAATGTCACGTGTCAGCCACAGAACTGAAAGACTGATGATGGTGTTAGTGGAGAGCAGCAGGATAGTTGTACAAAAATAGAAGCCATTTCCAAGTAGTAGCCTGAAAAAAGCACTTAGAAAGGTCATCTTTGCCATCAGAGCCCAGGTCACTCAGTCCAGCCCTGCAGTGTGGCATCTATAAGCTTTCCACATAATTATTCTTGTTTTTAGCATGGTGGGCAAGCAGCCATGACGTGTAATGTCATTATAATGCTGAACCCTTCTGCCCTTTTGCTTTTTAAATTCCAGTCTTCCCAGTCTCTTCTTTAGCTGCTGCTTACCACATTCAACCAGGGAGATGATATTTAGGTCTGGTTTTGCAGAATCTGAGTATGTCAATTTCCATCTGACCTGTTCTTTTCTGTTTTATTCCAGTTTATCCATGCCCACTTTTTAGTGTCAGATTCCGTAAGCCTTTGTTTGGAGAGACTGGCCACACGATCATGAACCTCCTTGCAGTAAGTCTGTGATGGGATTTGTGCATTCCCTCAGTGTGAGTGCATCTGAGTGGGGACATGGGGGCTCCAGGTGCACACAGTGGCTGGAAGGTCCAGGAGATGCAAGAGGAAGTACTGGGGATTTGGGTGAATTTCCCTGCTGTTACTGAGAGGGGGTGTTAGCTTCAACAACACAGCGGATTGTAACAAGGTACCCAAACCAATATCCCAAACCTGGCTGCTGGAGGATGTTTGGATCTTGAAATAAGTGCATTGTTTGCTCAGATTGCTTCCTCAGAAGTGCTGGGTCATCACAGTGTGCAGTCACAGCCCTCTGATTACACAGTGCTCTGACTGAAGGGACGTTATTATCTCTTCCTACTTTGCAAATATTTTCAATATAGGAAATTCTCTTTGATGCATGACTTAATCTCACTGCTAGAAAAACTAATAACCCTATCTAGTAATGTAACAGAACACAGAGAGCAAATTTTCTTACATACAATGATGATATTCAAGGTTGGAGAACATTAATTTTGATGTAAGAAAATGTGTGAAATGACCAACAGTCACAGTGGTATTTTTTCATTTGTGTACTGCAATAATATGGGTTGCACACTGTGATGTCTCTGTCCCTCCCTGCCTTCCAGTCAGATTACAACTATTTGAATGGGCTAAGTAGTAGTCACCAGGATAGTTATGAAATCTACAGTGTTAATGATGATCATCATGCCTAACTTAAAATTATGTTTTAATTATCAGGACTTCAGAAACTACCAGTACACACTGCCTGTGGTCCAAGGTTTAGTGGTTGATATGGAAGTCAGAAAAACCAGCATCAAAATACCTAGCAACAGATATAATGAGGTAATGCTTGTAGTACATACATTTGTGTACAGTTTCTTTGTGATCAGAGTACCTGGGATCTTGAGGAATTTATATTTTATTCACTACCACTAAGGAAAAATGCCTCAAAAGCAAATAGTAACTGTGTGATGCACACAGCTTTTGAAAGTGAATGAGCCTGGCTTCACAGGAAGAATGCAGTTCTATTTAGTATTAATTAAACTCTTAAACTTTCTTTCTTCAGGTTTTTGAACTGTTTACATAAAGTATCATATGTTTGATTTGAGCAAGTAAGTTGACAAACTTTACACTCGAGGTAAACTAGGAGGAAAACATGCATTAGCTTCTCTCATTTGTGTTGTGTGTTCCCACTCAAAGCTTTTTGTAGTATTTGTTGGATTGCTGATTATTTTATGTAAAAGTTCCCTCAACATTGAAATTTTATATTTGATTTCTGGTGTGAGAAAATCAGTCAGCATCTGTCGGAGTTAGTGCTGCTAACTAGAGAAAGCTGGAGGAGGAGGTATTTGAACAGTAATCAAAGGGAACAGTGGAGAAGGGGATTGATTTCGTGTTCTGTCTGAAGGGGAGGGAGTAACTTGGTAGTTTGAAACCTGTCAGAGTTGGAGTGAAAGCAAACCTCCTGAGCAGAGTGGTATTTGTAAAAATTATTGTCAGAGCAGAGCAGAATGCAGCTTTATCTTGAGGGAATTTCCCTGCAAGAAGCATTTGAGTAAAATAAGTGAGGAAAAAAAAAAATTGAAAAAACCCCTGTTCTTTTATGAAGTTTGAAAAAGATGAAATTGATGAAGATAAAGGGTCTGTTAAAAGGTGTTTAAATTTTTGATGCAGTTGTGCCAGAACAGAAGAGGTCAGTGAGGTTTGAATGAATTCAGTCTGGAATGGCACAGATGATGCAGTTCAGTGTCAGCTGTGCCTGGTGTTTGCAAGGTCTCAGCTCCACTTGTGCCAGACATGGAATGAGCAGGACTGAGAGGGAATTCCTGTGTCAGGGAATTCCTGTGTCAGGGAAACCTCTGCATTGTGCTTGGGTTCTCTTCCTGGCGTGATGCAAGGATTCAACCTTTTAAATGGAGAAATTGTTCCTTTTTTAACATTGTTCATAGCTTATGATTCATTTGAAAAGTTGTATTAATAGGAATTTTTCATGAGTTTACTTTGAATTAAGATTCACAGAATATTCTGAGTTGGAAGGGACCCACAAGGATCATCGAGTCCAACTTTTAATGGCCCATACATGGATCAAACCCCTGACCTTGGTGTTACCATCACCCTCTAAACAGCTGAGCCAGTCTCAAGATGAAAGAATAAGACCTTTATTTTTATTTAATTAGAAAGGACTGTTACTCATATGTTTTCACTATCTAAAAGGTGAAAAACTAATTTGAAATCTCATGTGTGTACTAAATTGGGAGAATTCAGCCTGTGATTAACGAATCACACGTTAATATATAATTTTTCCATTAAATATATACTTTTGTCTTCAACATTATTTAAATTTCCTAAAGCTTAGAGGTCCCTGGTTGCCTGTTTAGTCCCTCAGCCAATTTCTCAATCAGTTGCCTTCTAAGGAAGCACAGTTGCCACATCCAGCTGTTCCTTGTTGTGCAGAAGGCAACTGCTGGGCTCCACAAATGTGGCTGTTCTGGAGCTAAAATCCAGTTTCTGGAGCATGACACGATCAACTGAATAATGAAAGACACTGTTGTCTGATGCAAAGTCTTAATTAAGTTTCCTCCCCAAACATTACACCTGTGCACATTTGTCAATACTGAGCATCAGTTAACGTTCCTGACACTGTAATTAAGGTTTTACATTGGACTGAGAGAGACAAATGTGTTGTGTGTAGCCTGCATGCTTATCAGCTGCAGGAAGCAGAGGTGGGAGTGTGAGTGCTGTTAGATGTCAAATAATTCCGCATTTTTCTGGGTTTTCACTGCGGGGGGATTGGTGTCATTTAATTTGTCTTTTTTTATTTTAAGCAAACATGTCATTTTCGTGTTTGAAACAAATTCTAGAGTTGGGTGACTCTTCAGTTTTCTTTTGGTTCAAAAATCACCTAGTCTGAGCCTACACAAAGAGGAATAGTGGAGAAAAGAAAAGAAACTATATAATTTACCAAGGGTATTTTGTCAAGGCGTGTAACTCGGTGTGTGTTAGATGACAGTCAGCAGAACTGAAGGGCAGATGTGTCACAAACATTTCTGGATGCTTTCTGGAGGCCTCATTTGCTGAGAAAGAAAATCTGAATGTTTTTTAAAAGTCTTAAATTGGGAACACTGATCCCAGTTTCACCAGTTGATGCAGGTGAAGCACAGGGACACTGAAGCTTTGGTGTCTGGTTGTGGGAGAAGAGGAAGAAATGGCCCCAGTCTGAGGGCCCATGTGGCACTGAACCATGTCAGTGATTTGTGTCATTAACTGTGGGTGTGTAAACAAGCCAAGTATTTCCTCCCAGGGTTTTTCTCATGTTTTTTCCCCATGTTATTTTTAAAACCAGGTAGAGATAACAGCTTTTGCAACTTCTGTAGCTCAGCTACCACTTACCTTAATTGCACAAAAGATGGCACTTCAAAGCAGCCAGGCAGTAAAAGACCTGAACCCTCTTCTCAAAAGCAGTTTATGGTTCTGAGTGCTAAAACCTGACATGGAATATGAGAATATGAGAAGCTTCTGATTAAACTGCTCCAAGAACCACCTGTTTATGGAAGTGCTTGATGAACTGGGTGGAAATGCTAAAGCTTTGTGTTTGCAGATGATGAAAGCCATGAACAAATCCAACGAGCACGTGCTGGCAGGGGGAGCGTGTTTCAACGAGAAGGCAGACTCGCACCTGGTGTGCGTGCAGAACGATGACGGCAACTACCAGACACAGGCCATCAGCATCCACAACCAGCCCAGGAAAGGTGAGGGCAGCCTGCCTCTGCTGCTCTGCACGGCAGCTTGGCCCCTGTCTTGCTGCCCCAGCTTTGTGGGGCTTTGTGAACTGGCTGCAGCTGGATTTCACCTGGTTTTTGTTAGAGAAAATCAGTCTGACAGCTGGCGTCCCTGACTGGGCAGCTTTGTGCTGGAACTGACTTAGGCAACACCTCTCCATTTATAATGAGAGGTGGCTTTGGCATTGTTGGATGTGCAGTTGAGGTTGTGGTTGCCTGTGATTGACCTATACTATGTGAAAGAAAGACTAGATTCAGTAGGATAGAAGGTTAAATAGGAATAACAAACCTCAGCAGCATTGTAATAATGCATCTTCAAGAAACTTCTCATTTCACCTTAATTAGACCATCTAATTTCCAGGGTATATTTTTGGTACAGTAGGCTGAAAGGCTGCAGCAGCTGTATGCTGAGAATTTAAATGTTGTGGGTTTGGGGACATTTCTGGCAAAGACATTTATACAGTCTCCAAATGAGAACGAAACAGAGGCTGAGTTGGATGTTTTGCAAGTATCGCTGGTGACTCCAGCAAGTGTACTGGCATGGAATGTCACTCGGGACTGGTGGTCTTGTCTGATTTTTGTTAACTTCACCTATGGGTCAAGAAGAGGGATTTCCAGCAGGAATTTCATGATGCTTTATAGTCACTGAAGATAGTTTCACTTGAAGGCAGGTGGCTTTGAGCTGTGGCCTTGCTGGTGGGTCAGTGTTACAGCATGATCCATAAACAGCTCACATACAGTCTGCCACCTGCATGGGAACATTTAGAAGTTAATTGTGTACTTGGTTACCTAAAATTAGTAATTCTGAAACTCAGAGGTGTGTAGGGCATGGAGAGGGAGAGTGATAAAGTACAAGCATTCATTAACTTAGACAAGAACTGTTGTTCACTTTGGAAAATAACTGGATGTTTTGCCTTTGCATATCCAAGCTTATGATGTGCCATACAGACACC
Organism: Cettia cetti; assembly: GCA_013401135.1. Classification (NCBI taxonomy): domain Eukaryota; kingdom Metazoa; phylum Chordata; class Aves; order Passeriformes; family Sylviidae; genus Cettia; species Cettia cetti. The sequence continues at coordinate 49,567 of VZUI01053836.1, forward strand.
ATAATTCCAAGCAGCATTTGTCCTGATTCAGGGTAATCACCTCTCTGGGTGATTGAGCTGGTACCTGATCTTGGGTAAGGCATTGCTTTGACGAAAGCCTCACTAAATCTCTCCTGTTGTTGTTGTTGCAGTGACTGGTGCCAGCTTCTTTGTGTTTAGTGGAGCTTTAAAATCCTCTTCAGGCTACCTTGCCAAATCCAGTATAGTGGAAGGTAAGAACTGCTTGCTTAAAACAGACTTCTCTCTTTGCCCAGCTCAGCTCTGCAGCTAGCAGGGCTCTCTCTGCTCACGTGCCTCGGGCCTTGGAGTCTTGCTGCTGCTTCAGCTTTATCCTAATTCTTAGCAAAAACCACCCTGCTCCCTTTAATATGGAGGAATTTGTGCAGATGCTGCAAAAAAGGGTCACAAGAAAATGAGGCTAAGCTATGAAATACTTGGCTTGGGAGCCTGTGATCGATTCACTGGTTTGGGTCGAATGAGGAAATTGTGAGCTAAGAAATACAGAATGTGTAATCCACCAACCAGCAGAGGAAGCCTTGCTAAACTTCCTCTGCTCCCCAACAGCTCTGCAGTGTGCAGGGTATGAATGTGCAGCGTTCTGTGCTGGTACGTGGGCAGATGAGAGCACGACAGCTTGAGAGCACCGAGCTGGTCCCTCTTGGATTTGCTTTGTTGTATCCCAGGAAGGGCTGCCACGGGGCACTCTGGCTGGGAGCTGCTAGTGCCTGCTAGCTGAGCTGCATGAGTGTGCACTCAGGCCCCTGCAGCTGTGACAGGGCAGGCAGGAGTGGTGTGGCAGTGCTCCTGCCCTCGGTGGTGAGGGGTGCCAGGTGCCCACGTCAGCAGTGAGCCCCCCTGTGCTGCTCCAGCTCCAGGCTGGCAGCCCTCAGTGTGCATCCATGGGTGGGTCCCTGGGCTGGCAGGCAGCGCTGCCTCCAGAGCATGCAGCTCAGTGTGCCATTTCCTGGCTCTGAGTGGTGGTTAGGGTAAGACAGAGGCACAGGAGATCTCAGTCTCTACATGGGGAAGTGTTTCACTCCTGTTACTTTTGCCATAGCTGAGATTGACCCAAAGTGGTGCTGGGTTAATGGCTGGACTTGGAGGTCTTTTCAACCTTAATCCTGTGAATCCAATTTCTTTTGCCACTGTCAGGCAAGCAGACTTCTCAACCACTGTCACTGCTGGAGTGCTGCTTTCAGAGCCCACAGAGGAGATGGCTGAATGGAGTGAGGTCACCTGGCGTTTCTGAGGGTGGCCTAGAGCAGGTGTCAGGTTGTGAGGCAAACTCAGGGGGACTTTGCTACAGCTGACTTCACCTGGGAGCTGCCCTTCTCTTACTGTTGTGTTTTCCCTCATCAGCACTCAGCAGGTTTGCATTTTAGGAATGTGTGTGTTCAGAAATGGGCTTATGGAGCACTGCTGCCCATGATGCTTTAAATGAACACTTAACCTCTGTTGCAGACAGAGAAAGAGCCTATATTCTTTCTCTATATAGGCTCTGTTTGGCATGGCTTATCTTGGCTTATGAGGATTTCTTGGTTCCCTAGATGGAGTGATGGTCCAGATAACTGCTGAGAACATGGACTCTTTGAGACAGGCCTTGAGAGAGATGAAAGACTTCACCATCACCTGTGGCAAAGTAGATGCTGAAGACCCTCAGGAACACGTTCACATTCAGTGGGTAGAAGATGATAAAAACTTTAATAAGGGGTAAGTAGAGGAGCAATCACTTGACATTGGTGACTGTTAAAAATTTTAATTGATCTTGTAAGGCACGAGGCTTCAAATCAATAGGAATTAAAAGTCTGCGCCTCTATTTTGAGTGATAAGATGCAATTAATTGTAATGAAAATGGAATAGAGATACCAGAGCTTTGGGGCATCAATTTAGGAAATTGGCAATGCTATGGATTTTTTTGGCATTGCCAATATCCAGTTACTGGAAATCACTAATCTGTCTCCAATTCTCAATGCTGAACCCTGCAGACTGTGGTCACTTTGCTCTGTTGGTGCTTAGTTTGCATTAAGTAGAGCTGGAAACAAAATTGCTGAACATCAACAGTATCTTAGGACACTTGATAGTTAAGCCAAAAGGAAGGTGGATTTGGCAGCCGAAGTAGTTGTGGCAATAAAGTGCTGTAGTGATGGATTCCGTATTTCAGGACTCAGCACCTAGAAAGAAGGACATTTCTGTAGTTTCAGGCTCTCCAGATCAATCTTGGGTTCTGCAATCAAGTCCTGGGCTGTGTTAGTTGTTTCAGGCATTGATGGCCTACACTGAGTTTACACACGAGCAGAAATCCAACCTGTATGAAACACCTCGTTCCTCTGTCAGAACCACACAGGATCTCAGCTCTGCTGCAGAGCTTTGCTGAAAGCCTTCAGGAAGGTCCTTCCTGCACCTGCATTGTGCATGTGACCCCTTCCAGGAACTGCCCTCTGCTTCCAAGGCCATGCTCTTCTGCAGAGGGCTCTGTCCAGCTCGGGTCTTGTGCTGAGTCAGAGCTCACCCTCCTCCCTCCCTTTTGCAGCGTTGTGAGCCCCATTGATGGCAAATCCATGGAATCCATAACCAGTGTGAAGATATTCCACGGCTCCGAGTACAAGGCCAACGGGAAGGTCATCCGCTGGACAGAGGTGGGTCCGTCAGCACGGCTCTGGGGCTGGACTGTGCCCAGGGCTGGCTCCAGCTGCCCCCAGCACCACAGGAGAGCAGCACGTGCTTCCCCACGGGCCTGTGCTGCCCTTCCTGCCTGCACAGGGAGCTGCAGGGTGGCATCCTGCGGGATAAAACATCCCCCTGCGGGATAAAACATCCCCCGCTGCCACAGGCACAGCCTGCACTGCTGCTCTCAGCAGGGTGTCCAGCATGGGGGGACCACAACAGCACTTGCTGTGTTACACACAGAACAGTGGGTTTCATTGGCCTTTGTGTTAAAAGCTGCCTTTCTACATGGAGACAAATCTTAATATAAGTCGTTTTTTAGAAATGTTATTTCAAGTCATTTTCTCTGTAGCATTGCATGTAAAGTGTTGTGGCATAAATCCCTCAGAAACTGCTTGCATGGCTGATGTTGCCTGTGACTCTGCCAGTACACAAATGCTGATGTCAAAATATTTGTTTCACTTTGCCTGCTGAGGAGGAATGAAGTTCCTTACTCTGCAGCTCAGTCCCCATGTGCCCTTTTTTCCCAGGTCACTTGAGCTCAACAGAAGCAAGTTCAGTGACAAAAATAGCACAGATCTTTGGGCTTGTATTAAAAGTGTAATTTTTCTGAACTTAACATCTGTTTAAAAGCAGGTTTTTATTAAAACCATGTGCCAAACATAGTGAATTTCCATAGCAACGCTTTTGGCCAGATCTGAGAGATTTCAGAGGACTATTTAAATATTCCTCCTAAATTTTTTTTTTTTTTTCCTCCTTAAGGTGACTTGTCTTCAGGGGTTTTTGCTGGGCTTCCCTGAACAATTACTTCTTAAGTCTTCACTTGTAAAAGTTGAAATGACATCCAGCCTGAATTTTCTAGAAATGCCAAGTTTTATGTCTTGTGTTGACTCTTCCCTTCAGGTGTTTTTTCTGGAGAATGATGAGCAACACAGTGGTCTAAGTGACCCAGCTGATCACAGCAGACTGACTGAAAATGTGGCAAAAGCTTTCTGTCTGGCTCTGTGTCCTCATCTGAAACTGCTGAAAGAAGATGGAATGACCAAGCTGGGTCTGCGTGTGACACTGGACTCGGATCAAGTAAGTCTTCAACAGTTTGGGTTTAACTGGGGGTGGATCTCTTGTTCATTCCCCAGAATGGGAATGCACCACTTTAACCAGAATGCTGAAGTAGTACCAGTATCAGATGCTAAATCAGGTGGTGCTGGCTGTTGTTTGGTGCTTTGGGGCAACTCTTAGAGCCACTGCCCAGCCTGAATTAACGTAGGCTTGACACCCCCATGGCACGAGCAGCACCTTCATTGGCCTTTTTGCCAGCAGTTACTGCTGTGTGAGGGTCCTGCTCATCCCAAGGAGCTGCTCTGAGAGAACAGGAGAAAAAAGAGGCTCCTTTTGCTTAGGCAGCAACTGGGACCATAAAGAAGCACAAAGACAAGTGGAAAAGCTGCTTTTGGTGCCTGCTTGATCCAGTTTGAGTTCCTGACTTCCCCGGGAGATGCCACAGCTCCTCCTCCCTTCCTGCCCTGACTCCCAGCCTTGTGTCCTGTTCCTAAACCCCCCTCTTTGTATTTTTTAGGTTGGTTATCAAGCTGGGAGCAATGGACAGCCACTGCCCTCTCAATACATGAATGACCTGGACAGTGCCTTAGTGCCAGTGATTCATGGAGGGGCCTGTCAGTTGAGTGAGGGGCCAGTCATAATGGAGCTCATCTTTTATATTCTGGAAAACATCTCATAAGAGGACTTCATTTTCTGTTCAGACCTGTTCCAGCAGCAGTTGTATCTGAATCATTTGCACTTTAAAACTGGAAAATTAAGCTTTTGTTAACACAATTGGGGAAGGGGGGGAGGGGGGTGGGACAGTTGTTCCATAATTCTAAATCTTCTATGCATTGTCAACAACCAGAGGATCAGGGCAGCTTCTATACTACAACATGGCTATGCTATCCTTGCAGCTAGTCCACTTCTGTTACTGTTTAGAAAAATGCTCATGTTTAAAGACTTAACAGTCATGTACTCTCAATGCTCAAAGGGTGCGAAGATCACTGGGGCGTAAATAAAAAGTGAAATTCCAACCTTGTACTGTCTGTAGATGGACATGTAAGAAACAATCAAGACCTCCATTCTGACCTCATCCTAATGCCATTTGTGGTTATTCTGTAGACATTAAAAAGTAACGTTTACATTATTTTGACCAGATTATTGGTTGAAATAGGTTTGGAGAAGCCCCTGACAGATAGTGAAAGGTTCCCTAGCCATAACCCTGTTTGTCTGTGTGTCCAGAGGAGCAGGACAGACATCTCTGAAAGTTACTGAACTGCAGTTGTGGGTGTGTAATAGGCTAGTTTCCTTCTCTCCTCTATTTACCATAAAAGTCCGTCACTGGGGCAGGTTTCTGTGATCTCCTACAACTCTGCTGTTCTGTACTTTGTTTACAAATCTGTCTGAAGCAGAGGGAAGATCAGCCCTAAAGTGCAGTTCCATCTTGTTCCTTGTCCCCAGTAGGTCCTGCTTTTTAGAGGCAAGTCCCACCCAGGGCAGCTCTGGCCCCTCCCTGCTGTTTGCTGTAGTGTAACGCCAGTGTCATGTAACCCAAGCCAGCTTGCACTTCTTATTGCAGCCCCACGTCCAAGCTTACCTGTGATACCAGTGTAGAGTGGCTGTTCCTGCATGTTCTGCTGAAAAAGGCTTTGTGGTCAGTTCTGAACACGTGCACTCAGCCCAGTGCTCTTGGTCTCACCTGAGAGGGCTTTGGTAAGGAAAGCAGCTGCTCGTGTCTGCCAGGGCAGTAAGGAGCTGGAATTGAGCATCAGCCAGAGGAAACGTGGTTCCATGTTCTTACTGTCTCCATGGAAAGCTGCTAACCAGTGGCAAGAGCTGTAAGCAGGAGAAGGGGTTTGATTTGTTTAGCCAGTCATGCAAAGCAGCTCTTCTGAGTCCTTCCCAGGAAGAGGTGTGAAGGTTTCTGCTCCTGTCTAGAACTAATTAATTTGGGAAGAGAGCTGCTAATTTATGGTGCATATTTGTGGTGTCAGACATTCCCTGCTGCCGTCCGTTCTGGGGGAAGCAGCGGGGCCTGGCTGGGCTGTGCTGTGACAGAGTGACACCAGGGGCCTGGCAGGGAGAAAGGGAAGTGCCAGGCCACTGTGAGACTGGCTCTGGTTTTTAAACAAATCAACACCATTGGCTGGGCAAGGGAAAGGTGACTGCACAGAGGGATACACTTCATAGAAAGGCAGCCCAGTGTCTGACAGAGTGCACTTGGGAATAAATGGCTGCTGCTTTTCAAAAAACAAAGTATGACAAATCCACTGTCCAAATCACAGCTGGCATCACCCAGCCCTTGGAGGAGACAGGGCAGGGAACTGGGGCCAACTCCACAAACAAAAGCTGGCCAGCAAGAGGGAGCTACCAAACTTTAAAGGGTGTCAGATCCAAATGAAGCCTTACCTCTGGCATTTGGGAGAGGATGGGTGACTTAATGCACCTCCCTCAGTGGCTGCAGCTGGCCAAAGCAGGAGCTGTGACCCAGCCCTGCTGCTGCCGAGGTGCCTGTGCTGCACTGAGGCCACCTGGTCCCTCTGCACTCTGGGACACGGCTCAGCACGACACGGTGTAGGCACGATTCCACAGCTGGAAGAGCATTCCAGAAACTCACTAATGATCTTCCTCCTCCAGCCTGCACTCCAGCTTTGCCACAGCAGCAGCTTTCCAGTTACTTTAGTTGCATTGTTACGCTTAATAATGCGGTAAAAGAGGTGAAAAATGTTTATCTTCTTTTCCTTTGCCCCAGAAGTCTTTTAGGTTTGGATTCTGTTCGTGCAAAACACTATCAACTGGTGACTGACATGTCTGCTTCAACCATAGCCTTTGAAACGACCTTAATTACCATGTTGTTAAGAAATGAGTACTTGTTTAGAAAAAAATTGTACTTTTAAAATTCAGTTAGTTAACACTGCAAAAAACTGCATATTATATTTTTATTTTCAACATGTAGTTTTGTATATTAAATTTATTGAAATCAAAAACTAAACACTGTATTGTCTTCGTCTGCTCAGGAAGACAGAGGCAGAGCTGCCTGACCTGTCTGGACTCTGTTCTGTCTCCCAACCTGCCCATCCCTGGCACAGGCACATCCTCCCCTTGGAGATCCCTGGTTTCTGTTAGCTCACAGAGATTTAAAAACACAAACAGATTTAGTACCCTTTCTTGTATGCTGCTGATCAAAAAGCATTCCTGAAACTACGTCATGATCCAGTTTTCTTAAAGGACAAAGTGTGACTATTTTCCCCCGTCACCTGGAAGAATTGTAAAAGCTTATTTTTGTAAAAATACAAGGAACATTTGGGAAGCAGCAGAGTCTAGTGTACTTTTTTTCTTTTCTAAATTAAAACCCCAACACCATAAAGGATGAAGGCACAGTACCCTTCTGCGCTGGACAAGCAGTGCAGCAAGCACAGCACACAACTGGGAGCCAGAACAAAAACAGGGGTCTGTAAACACCAACCTGCTGAGGAGCCAGGGGCCTGGGAACCTCTGGTGCCAAGGGCGTGCACAGAGGAGGGACTGGCACCCCTCAACTGCTGCCTGAGAGCTCTCCTCTGCTTTAGGAAACAAAAAAAAAAACCCAACCCAAATAGGCCTGGATAGGAGAGAACAGAAAAAGCAGTAGCAGACTGTTCACTGAACCACGCCAGCTGCTCAGACACTTGGGAATAGGAATTCTGGTAAAGGTCTTACCTGTGACTTAACTGAAAAGCTCTGGCACTGCCTCAGGGAATTTTTTAGGGGCTAAACCCTTCTCACAGCACCCTGCATAGTTAATGTAACATTCCTCATGGTGCTACATCAGTAGTCCCACATTAAGGCAATTCTGTCTATTTTGGGTAGACCGGTCCCAAGCCCTGCAGCAGCACATTCCCAGAGCCTCCCGTTTGCCTTGGAGTTATTAATAAGCACTATGGCTGTTATCAAAATAGACATTAGGTTCAGTAGTGCATTCATTTAACATCTTTGGTGCTCGCAGCTTAGCAGCATCTTCCTGCCTTCGCTCAGCCCACGACTTCCATTCCAACATTCCCATGGATCTGGGGAAAACAACACAAAAAAACCCATCAGAATTCCTTGCTGCAGTGTGGAACAGGTGTTCAGAGCTCAAGGTGACATTACACAGAAAATGCTGACACCAAGGCTCTGGATGGTCAACGAGAAAAATCAATGGAGCAAAATTATAAAGCTCCAGTGATGGAAAGTGCTTGGGCACGAGGCCAAGTTGTTATTTCAGGTATGGCCATGAAATGGGTCCCTCAGCCTGACTGGAGGTCACAGGATCTCCTTGGCTGGGAGAAAAACATTAAATCAGACCCTTTGATACCCAAATGGTGGCTCCTGTACTGAAATGAGACCTCAGTCTCTACAGTCTGACACCATTTGCTACACCTTTGCTTCCAAACAGGTGTCACTCTGAAGCTGATACTTGTTTAACTGCCATTTATAAATGTAATGTGAAACCCTATGCTAAGGAAGAGGGAGCACAGAGGCTTCAGGAGATCATGTAAAGGAAGGTGGATTACTTATTACTTATTTTCTAAATAATTCTCTTAGTAAGGGTGACACCAAGAGCTGTCCCTGTATTTCAAGTGATTGTGAAACAGCATCTTTGAGATACAAACTAATCAGGGATTCTGTAACCTCATTTATGAAATGATGTCAACTCCCCATCACAAATACAAAGAGGAATGCTACTGAAGCCAGAGCTGTGTAATTAGGTCAATGCCAACAAAAGGCAGTACTCAAGCAAAGTTTCTCTGTAGCCCTGTCAAGTCCTGCCCAAACCACCTCTGGATGCAGCGTTCCTACCTCAGACAGAACTAGCGTTCAAGGACCAGCCAATTTTCTGTAACTGTTTGAAGATCTTGACCACTGAGGGGCTCCCTGAGTCTCACTTTTACCTCCAGTTTCCCTCCAGTGGGCTTTCTGCCATCAAAAATCTGAAATAACCACAAAAAGAAGTGCAGTTATGACAAATAGGGATTGTCAAGTTAAACTATAGAGCCTCAGGCCACTGTGACTGCATTTGCCCATGGCCCGAGGGTGACAGAGATCCCTGCAGGTGACTGCAGTGCTGGAGTGCCACAGCCAAGCACTTCCTCACACTGCAACTCAGCAGCAGCAGAGCAGGTCCCCCACAACCCAGGCAGGTTATCAAATTCCTTACTACAAAACTCGACTGCACTCACATGTTTATGTGATCCAAACACTCATTTCCCCTTTGGGTTTAAACACTGAGCAGAACAAACCTCATCCCAAAAACCTACCTCGATGATCTCTCTAACTTCACATTCAGATTCCAGCTTGTCCAGCTTCAAGTGAGCTGTCCCCACGTGTTTGTCACTTCTGAAAAAGGACCTGTGCCAAAGAAGGGAAGGGCTCAGGACTGCCAGAAGGTTAGAGAGAAAACAAGCCCCGAGGCCATCACTATTTGCTCCCTCCCCACATCCAGAGAGGGCTGGTCAGGACATGCTCCTGGAGCCCTGCACACCACAGTGCCAGAGGCAAACCCTTAAAAACCAGACTATAAGGAACAAGATAAAGTACTCATTTGTTAATTATTCTTTTGCAACCAAGGTAAAGATGAGGACAGCAGTGAAGAAAAACAACTAAATCAGCACTTGGGAGTGGCAGCAGCTTCTGTCCCTGCCCAGGGTGACAGGAAGGGGTCCCAGTGGCCAGGACAGGGCCATCCTCTGCTTGGGGCTGTTAAACAGAACAGGCTGAAGGAATTCCCAAGGAAGTTGCATCTCCCAACAAAACAAACATTTCACAGGCACCTGCTGCTTTTGGCAAACTACTTTTAGGAGAAAGTCACATGAATCATTGTTTCATCTCGAAAAATCAAAACAATTTCAGTAAATAAGAACACTTCAGATATTGTTTTGATTCACCTACATACTGATAGTTTTAACAGTCAAAAACTATAATTTTAGAATTTCCAGTCTGCTGGAATTAAACACAGAAGCATTTTTTATCCTGTGAGGAAAACAAGCAACTTCTCCTTGCTGTAGTCACTTCTGTTGAAGAGTTTAATCAGCAGCAGGTCAGTCCTCACCTGAACAGAGACGGGTGTTACAATCTTATCCAGACAAACTCCTCCAAAAAGCAACAGCCAATTCTAATTCCACAGAACTGTTCAGCTCAAAGCACAGCATTTCTTTGCCTGCATCCAAGCACCTCTCTGAATCAGTCTCTTAAAGGTTTGATAAACAACTGAACTCTAGAGTTGACTTCAAAAAGATAATTTGGCCACACCTGCTGTGTTTTCTTGGAGATTTTCCAAGATTTCAGGAGCTTCTTTTTTTACCCACTCTATTTCAGAAAAAACAAGGAACCAAACCAACAAAGATAAAACCCCCATCCCCTACAACCCCAAAACATCCACCCTTCTTCCTATTATCATTAAGAGATGCTCAGGTATTATCAAGCAAGGCTTGACATATGCAATGGAAACTCAAAGATTGTTAATGGAGCCTCAGGATCGCATCATTGGAACAGGAGACTGAGACCATCAATGAGGCCACAGCTGACTCACAGAAACATTTAGGAAAGTTCAGAATTTCTTAGCTCACATGCTGGAATATTTCCTTCACTTCTCAAGCACCTTAAAATGAAGGATTATGTAATTGTACTGCAGCATGTGGGACACTTTGCTCATAAACTTCAGAGAATCAGCAATTCTTGCTGAATTTTTTAAAGCATTTTTCCATTTTGTAACTGAAGAAACAATAAAGACTGGTTCATCCCTGCTCAGTTCCAGGGGGTTTCTGTGAAGACTGAGAACTTGCTCTAGGCTATGGCTTCAGAAACAACTCTAGGGAAATCCCCTTTCATCTTCAGAAGCTTTTAGGAGAGGCTCATGAAAAGACTTTGGCTTTGGAAAAATACATTGCTGGGTTTTTACCTCAAAGTGTTGTTAAACTGAAGTTTAATATATATGACCTGAAACAAGTCTCCTTTGCTCACTGAGCAAAAATAATTCTTGGGACATGGTCAAAGAGCTACCAGAGACCCCAAAGCTACAACATCCACAGAAGCATTTCTGAAAGTATTATTCATTTGTAGTCTTAGAAAAGACAGGGAGCAGACAGTCCTTAGAAAAGAGCCTGGATCACTTCATCCTCTCCTTTCTCCCCAGGAGATGGCTGGGAAAAGGTGATAAAAAACCCCATTTTAAACAATTCACAGCTCTGTGCTGAAGAGGGGGGATCTTGAACACAGAGCAGTGGAGCAGTCAGGATTGATAGAAAATGAGTAAGAAAATCAATCTTTGCTTCAACAGCGATGCTAGTGGATGATCTGGAGTAAAACAGTGGGATTTCAGGTCACAAAGTGAAACATCTGCAACTTGAAAACCACCACAGAAAACCTGTGGATGATTTCAGCATGGCCCAATAATAGTAACAAGGAATAGGACAAAGAGCCACCAGACAAAAATCAGGTTATCTGGTATCCCATCACAGCCAGCCCAAGGCTGAGGGAGTACAGGCCACTCCTGCTCTGAATAACTCAGTTATGAGCCTGGGCTGAGGATGACTTCCCTGAACTTGTTAACATTCATCCTGTGATCCTGCACTCTGAGATGAGGGGATGTCTCTTTCAAGGCAGCTGCCAGCAGTGCTAAGGAAGTATTACAAGATCCAGTGAATGAAAGTACAAAACATAACTCTAGTTCTGCCATCATCTGTCACCTGCTTTCCTGCTGTTCGTATTTTGCTGCCACTTTATTTCATTATTCTACAGAGTTATTCCACAGAATATTTAAATATTCTAGTCCTGATGACTGAAACCAAACTGGGTAAGAATCAAAACAATGTGAAGTAAATCACTGCTTTCTCAGTCTCACCAACTCCTTTTAACACACTAATCCTCAGCTGATCTGATCAACTTCACTGAATTTGCACCTTTCTTCAGCCCCACAGGGGAAGATACAGAGCTCAGGCACATTTTGAAAGCTCTCAGACACAAGTACCAGACAACTCTTTAGTGCTGGCTTAGAGATTGTGCTTCATAAACTTCAGCTCCAGCACTCTTTCCAGCTGTTATGGAGAAGCAAACCGTGGGCTCACCCTTTGTGAAACACTTCGAATTTAATTCCTTTGGAGCGAATGGCGCGGCGGAAGCCTCGGTGGTTGCGGTTGATGTTCAGCTTGAACAGCTGGTTGTACTCTGCAAGTGAGCAAAGGGAAAGCAAAGAGTTGTGACTCAAATGGTGAGCAGGGCTCTATCCCATGCAGCTTCTCAGAGCTTTTATCTCAGCCTGGCCCACGTGTGAGACACTGCAGAGCCACAGAACTCCTCCTCAGGAGGGTCTTTCAGTCAGTCACAGGATGTGTCCCCGCACCCCCACCTCACAGGGACAGAACCTAAACTGCAGGAAAAGCTGACAGCAAGGTACTGGAGAGAGAAAACTAAAGAGTTTAGGTCTTTCAGCAAGTAAAGAGTGTTTGTGGCTAAGATAAAAGGTACAAAATATTAAAAAAGCAGTAAGGTTGGAATGACTGTGAAGGGGTGTTTTGGATAATGTAATCAATACTGGTTTAATTCATGACATAATAGCTACCACCAATATTGGGATGAGGGGGAAGAAATTGCTAATGCAGCTGGACTTCACAGCAAACCCTTTCCTAAGAAAGAAGAAAAAAGGTGGTGGGAGGATCTCTGGCCTGGTTCACAGTCTGACACCATTCTGTACTGTCCAGGGATTCCCAAGGTGTAACATTTTTCCTGCTGTTCCAGAAAAAAAAAGGACTCACCTGGACAATTGTTATTGTTAATTACAGGTGTTTTACTCTTTTGAGGTTGCTCCTATCAAAAAAAAAAAAAGAGACAGACATTACAGAAAACTGTCATGTATTTTCTGAAAGCAGACTAGTGACTGTTTTTATTGCCAACTCTATTTTATGACTATACCAGAAATATAAGATTTTAGGGGTTATCTAAATAAGAAGAGTCATGGTATATTCAAAACTAAAATACTTGGAATTCACTGTGGTAACAAGGATAATACTGGAGAAAAAATAAGCCAAAACATTATATTAAATATGAGAGCCATAGATAAGCTATATAGTCACAGTCAATTCAATCCAATCATCATAAAGTTACTGACTGGGGCTGTTAGACTCCATGACAAACCATGCACCTTCCACGACACAGCAATTCTGTTCCTCCTGCATTAGCTGGAATAATAAGCTACACAAGGAATTCATCACAAATCATTCAGGGAATTGCCCTGCTATTATTCTCCCTGACAATCAATCTGCCACCAAAATGAATTAACTTTTAACCTAAAGTAGAGTACAAACTAAATCTCTGGGGAATGAACAAGGACAATGTGGCCTAATTATTGCAGCTACTTTGCAAAACTGATTTCAGCTATAAAGGGGAAAGGTGGTATATTTATTTGACCGTTGGCTAAGGAGTAGAGATCTGGTTTTTCTTTAAACAAAGGAAAATAGATTAAAATGAACTATGCTGATTCTTACTCATTCCCCAGAAAATTATTCACACAGACCAGTTCTGGTTTCAGCCACCCTGATTGAGTTACTCCCTCATTAAGGCCTTGTGTCACTCAAACCTAAACACAAAACCTGGTCTGACCACCACCAATTTCCAAGATTTATTGGGAGGTAGAAACCTAGGCTCTGCACACTCCCAGGACTAAGTATTGGTCCTGCAAGAGCAAGGTCTGATTTTGTCCTACACAGAGAGCAGCAGGACTTCTACTGACAGTAAGAGACCAGTCAGTCCCTCCTCAGAAGCCCTTCTGGCTCTAAGGTTTGAGTATTTTTCACACCAGAGACTGCTTTTAAAGGTGAGAGGAACAGGATGACACTGGGGAATTCCAAGGAAAGAAGTAATACATATGTGTATACATATTTTTATATACATACACATACATCCATGCACATACATGCAAGTGTTAATTAGTAAGGGCATGAAACTTGCATGGCCCAAGTCCTTTCTCCAGGCATAGATATATTTTCTAATTAAGTCCCCATTTATTTGATGAGAAAGATTAACCCTTTCAATCCATTTTTACAACTGTTAGAGAGGCTCAAATGCAATACCTTTAAATGCTTGGTTTTTAACCCAAGGGGACTTAGGGAGATCACATCTAAGGTGGCCCTTGGCAACAACTTTGTGTGCTCTGGTGTGTTTGTACCCCTGAAAGAAATGAACTTTGACACATTTTGCCAACATTGCAAAGAGCCTGACTGTGCCTTCAGGGGGAAGAGGTGAGCATGGCTTAGCACTGAGAGTGCTGCTGACACAGAAGCTGCAGACACCACCTGCCAAGGGTAAGGTGTGGACAGCATTGAGAGAAAGGTGCAAAGCTCAAACCTGCAGCCAACACTCAGCAGTTCTGTTTCTCAGAAAAAGAAACCTGCTTTAATGTAGATCCAGGCAGGATGTCTGCAAGTGCTCTCTCCCTCCTTGGAGCCCTCACAAGCCCATGCAGTGGCAGGGGGGACAGACAGGGGCAGAAGAGGCACGACACACTCACCGCACTCGGGTACTGAAATTCAAACTTCACAAACGCATCCAAATCTCTTGGTGACACACCTGGGTGAGACAACAACCAGCCAATCCAAACAGCCAGTACAGACACTGTCATTGCATCTGTCCTGTTGAGCAGGATTCCCAAGAGCACCCAACTGTTTGACAGTAGGACTCATGACCTGCCCCTTGACAACTGAAAAACCCATCCATCAAACCAAAATCCAGGGAAAGTTGGCATCCAAAGGAAAACACCTGGGGTTTTTATGTTGTTAGTCCTTAGACAGTCTAGCACAGATGGTTTACAAGCTCCCAGGAACAAGGGGCTAAAAGCAGTAACACTGGCAGGAGCAAACCCTGTCTACTGAAGGGTCAAAATACACTAAAGTGGTGCAACTTGTAAGCAGGCACTTGTACCAAAATAGGAGATAAAAATGAAACCTTAACTATGACCAGTTATGAGTGAACTCAGGAAAATCTGAAGTTCTTTCTGTCCATACTGAACCCAGATTCTCTTTATTCACCTGTCTGCTTTTTAAAAAATACTGTGTAAAGGTTTTGAGAGGGCATGAGCCCAAAAGGTGGTTACTTTGTTTTAATGAGTGCTGGCTCCTAAAGTGTCCTTCAAGATAGAAAAATTTCATTCCCCATTACTTTTCTTACCTACTCAAGAGGAAAAAGCCACATGCCCTTTTGAGTACACACCTGGTGGGGCTGGTAGGTTTATCCCTCTGACAATAAGAAGGTGCATTTCTGTACTGTTGAGATCAGAAAATATCCTGTGAAAAGAGAAAGACAAAAAAGCACTTTCATCCCACCATCAGCTGATCCACTGCCAGACCAGGATGCCATGGTTATTTATCAGAGCTTTTTCAGCAGTGCACTCCTACAGAGACCATCTCCACAAAATACAGGCAAGAGCACAAACAGAGCTAAAAATATCTCTGAGGCCAGGAACAAAGCCCAGGAGGCAACAGGATTGAGGGAAAAACACAGAGGAAGGAGGAATGGCTGAAGTAACAGAATATAAGAAGGAAAGCTGGAGGCATTCTGAAAACAGAAGAATAAGCAAGAGAATTCAGAGAGTAACTTCTTTGTATTTAAGTTGTTGAGAGTATCCTTTCAGGAATGCTGAGCCTAATCCTGGATGCCACTCAAGTCTGCTGAAGCCCAGAATTCCTAAGCAAGGACAAATGACCAGGGAAGTCATTCCAGCTCGCCTGAGAAGTCCTTTTGTTTTTCCACACCTTATCATTTTAAAGGTTCTTTCCTCAAAGTGATGGCTTGGAGGATCCATTCCTTGTGCTCGTGCCAGCTGTAGGATCTCCATATCCTTTTTACAACCTTGGGCAAGTTTCTCAAACCTATAGAAAAAGGCAAAAAAACCCCAGTAAAAACCCCACACTTGCTGGAAATCAAACAGAGCACAGAGTAACGCTCAGCCAGAGCTGAGTGCAGTGTGGAGATGCAGGAATCACAGTCCCTTTCACACAAGGATAGGCTTACCAACTCAAACCCCAACATCTTTAGGGGGTCAGGCAGCCTCAAACCTAAAGAACTGCTTTGGGGGGTGACTGGAAGCAGGCAGTGGGCCTTACCGAGTTGTTTCTGCCACGTTTCCCAGATGCATGAACTGCTTGGAATACTGCAAACACCTCTGTCAACACAAACAAAACCAAACAGATTCACTCAGTGATCCTCACACACAGATTCATGACTGGCACAGATCTGAGGTTGATGATAATCTGATTTAAGAAAAAGCAGGCATTTTCCCAAGTCACTCAAGAACATTCATCACCCCATTCCTCAAGTCCAACACACAGCATTTGTTTGAGCTGTTCTCCCTGTTACTTTTTAATCACCTCATTTGTAGAAATGAGGTTCACCTTAGGCCTAGTCTTAATATTCAGGTACTGTTTTCAAACTTGAGTGCTCATATTTAACAGTGATATTTTTTTAGCAGTGATAATTTTCTAGTCCAAAGCCTTTAAGCACACCCTCTGGCTTCAACTAGCCATAGAATCCAACAGAAAATTCTCCATTTTTGGATACAGAAACTCAAAAGTATTTTAAAAGAAAAAAAAGAAGACCCCACTGGAACAATGATGGGATTACAATATTAATAAACCCCAGAGAAATGTACAAAAGAAACTCTGAAACATTTCTAAAAAATATAAAATAGTCACCTCATGTTGGTCTTTCAGCAATTTTACAAGCTGTGCATAAACTTCATCTGCTTTCTGAGACAGCCTGACATCTTCATGGTGTACAAAGATAAAATCACCCTCATCATCTGTAGGAGGTGATGGCAGCTGCAACACAAGACCACCACATTTCAGAGCCCTTGTAGGAAAAATTTAAGGACTTAGATGTCCAAGAATATGAGGCAAAGTAGAATATTAACAGTCCTACTAACCTTGGAAATATCAACAGTTTTGCCTGATTTTGCCTGCTCAATCTTTAGGTCAAGGCCCTTTGCTGTTCTGAGATACGTCTTCGCCTGTTGGAGGTTGTTTTCCCTCTTTGCTTTGATGGCTGCCTTCAGGTATTGCTTCTTCCTGTTCTCCAGAAATTCCAGCTGTTCCCTAACTGAGAAACAGTTGTACAGAAACACTCACTCATCTTACAGCCAGGAAAAGACCAGTGAACGTACAGATGTCAAATCGGGACATTTCCTTTGCTGCACTCAACTGTTTCCTAGGCACTTTCAATTTCAAGCACTAAAAAAAGAAACAAGCTTCCTCCTAGAACAGCATCCTTCATGAAAAAAACCTCACAGCACTTCACAAGTGTCACAAGAGTTATTACAGCCCCTAATTTGCAGGCCTGAGACAGACTCCAGCACAGCTGATTGGTCCACGGGAGAAGCTGAATCCAAACTTTCAGCTCTCCATGTTAACTTCTGAAAAACAGCAAATATGGGCACCCTCTGGAGTAACTTCCTTCCTCTCCCCTGATCTGGCAGGAAAAAACCTCAATGAACCAATGTGCAGCCCACTCAGACATCACCTCTGCTTCTCTGTAATCTTCTGTTCTCTTAGTTTCTTATTAATGCTCGAGTCTCTTCTTTCCTTGCCAAAATTGTAATGACAACCACACCAATAGGATTGCTTTACACTTTTACCAGGTTAGTGCAGCAGTCACCCAGGCAGTTTTACTTCATCCTGAGGGAACTACCCAGGGCAGAAGGGAAGGAGGATGGGATTATAAGCCAAGGCATCAGCGAGAGCCTGAGCACTGCCTGTGTGCCCAGCCCACCCTGTGAGGTGGTGGCTGTCCCTTTCTATCTGTACAATTCACCTTGTACACACAGCTGCTCAGGGAGCTCAGCAAGGGAAGAGCAGAGATGGATGAAGCCCTGCCTGCATTGCCAGCTGAGATCCTTGGGTGAAACACCAGGCAGAGAACTCTGATGTAGGGAGCTCCATTAGATCAATGAATAATTCACTCTGGCAACCTGTCCCCTTTAATGAGAGTGTATGGAGAGTTCAGCTGTGAGCAGAGTTAAACATCATGAATCGATACACATGTTACACCAAAATTAATTAAAAACCTAATCAGCCTTATAATTATACATGCTGTCTCTGTGAAATAAAGCTGCATGGCTGGTGTGGGTCTGCCCTCCAGCACACACATACTGAGGCTTCTGTCAGAGGAAATCTATGACACACATTCACAGGCTCATACCTAAATTATAATGATAAAGCCCTCACGAAACTAGAGCAAACAACTTGCATGTGGAGCATTGGGAATGGTGATCCCTTCACTTACCAGCTGGAGGGAGATGATCCATTGACTCTGCCTTGTCCAGGGTGGAGGGTGATGCAGCTCGTTTCAGGTGCTCAGGAGAGCTCTCCTGAGCTGCAGCAGATGGAACTGGGGTTGGCTTCACAACCTGAGTTGGCTTCTTGGCAACTGGGGCCTGGGGCAGACGCTCATTCTAGCAAAACAGAAAGAATTGCATAATAAATGCATAAAAATCTATTCCAGGGTTGAGGACAGCATCTCAAGCATCAACAACCATGGTTTATCACTGTATCAAGCCTTTGTGTATCCCTTTTGAGGGGAGCTTTGCATTCCAGACAGCAAATTTTAACTTCTGGAGGTTTATGAGCCATGCCAGGCCAGCAGGTAGCTGACCTATGCAAGTCACAGATGGAATAAAAGGAATGTTCAACAAGGCAGTGATTTTTTAAAAAGCAGAGGCATGCAGAAAAAAAAAATCATTCAGGAATTCTCTCCATTAAAAGCTACTCCAGTTGAAGGCACAATCAATCAGCAGCCAAATCCAGAGAGAGACAGAAATCAAACCAAAGTCTAAATGCTGGTGCAGCCTGACAAAAAGCAGCAAGTGTTGAACATTGTGGGAAAGAACAAACATAGAAAGCTACTAGGATGCAGGATAAAAGTACAGATTTAAGTACTTTAGAACAATGTAAAGGAGTGGTGAGGATCTGAAGCGTTTGCTTTGAAAATAAAATCTACATACATGAAAGAGCCAAACCCTGCTCACAGACTCTGTAGGTACTGACTGTAATAACATCTGTCTCCCCTATTCTATAAAGGAAACTGAAATTACTACTGAGATCCTGTACTCCTCAAACTTTTGGGAAATGTATTTCACCTCAGTACCCTTACCTGGAAATCCAGTGGCCTCATCTCTGCATGCCACAAGAGATGGCAATTGAACTTTGACACATCCTACCAGGGAACACTAACCTCCTCCTCTTCATCATTCTCCTCCATGTTTGCCAGCTTGCTGGCACTCTCCAGGACAGCAGCGATTGTGCTGCCACCATCTGTTGCTGCAACACCAGGCAGAGGGGGAAATCCTGTGAAGGAAAGGAACACAGAAGAGAGAGTTGCATAAGCCCTATGGTATGTCTTACATATTATTTGTTTATTGTAAAGCTGCTTCTATCCAAATACCTATTACCTAATGTATTTTAGAATAGAACTAGACTGAGGCCAAGGCCAAAAAACCTTGCTAGATCAGGTCTGAGTGGTGGGCTTAAGATCAGACCTCTCACAGATACCCAGCTGAAGTGGAGGATAGTAAAATGATGCAAGAACTGAGCAGTTTTCCAAGCTGAGCAAGTGGCAGCCAGCCAAGCAACCTCACAACCTCAGGACTTCAGCAGTAGGGATGCTCCCAGAACCAGCAGAGAATTCAGTCTCATTTTTCTCCCTCTCACTGCTGCCTCACTTCAGCAGGCACATAGTCCAGCAGAAAATCAATGCTACCCCCAGAGTAACAAACAATCCACT
Source organism: Cettia cetti (assembly GCA_013401135.1). Taxonomy (NCBI): domain Eukaryota; kingdom Metazoa; phylum Chordata; class Aves; order Passeriformes; family Sylviidae; genus Cettia; species Cettia cetti. Next base: position 69,052 of record VZUI01053836.1, read on the forward strand.
GCTGACAGCTGGGTAACACACAGCCTCTGCTGAAAAGGTACTGCAATGCAGAGGTAGCAAACTAAGGCAGAGTCAGAGGAGTTAAATGAGAAGTGTATGAAGAATAATAATGCTCTTCATTGTTTTGTTATCCTCTTAAGGATGGGAGGAAGGCTTGATGATGAAAGATAAATCCTCACTGCCATACGATCAGTTTAGAGTCAGCTTCAGAGAACAGAGACCCAGAGCCACTACTATAAAATGTCTGTTAAGACTTTCTCATTTAATATATAGAAATATTCTTGCTGCCAGTCTCATGAGAAGTGCTAAGAAACAGTGACTAAATTGCTTCTAAACCTAGAGATGGCTGCTACAGCACAAGTTTGAGGTACTCAGGCAGGCAGAACAGAAAATCCTGTGACATTTGATCCATTGCTCAGCAGCATTTCTGTTGTTTCCAGGGAGTCCAAGGCTGGTACTTGTCACCAGCCAGATGCCATGAAGGGTAATTCACTGGTGGTTTCAGTGACTGCCTCATAATTGTCTTCAATGTAAATCACATGGCCTCTAAATGATGGCTGAAAACCACACAGCTGATGTGCAAGGACACTGAGCAGTTCTCCAGATTTCCAGAGGTGTCAATATGGAGTACCTCACTGCTACAGAAACTGGTATTTACCAAGGAAGGGACCACATTCTGCAAAAAGGGATGCTAAGCTGCCTTTCAGGGACAGCTTCAAAGCAGGAAACCTTCAAAGCCACACATGACCTGACAGAGCTGGCAGTGCCTACTCTACTACCACTGCAGTTTGCCATTGCCACATTTGACAGTGACAGAACCACCACAAGGTCCCCCTCTATCCTGTAACTTAAAAAATCCTGCTTTGCAGTGCTGAGTGTATCCTTCAGAAGAACACATCAGGCCCAAGATAAAAAAAAAAAAAGTTTCCTAGGGGAAAAATGGTATCATGCAAATGAGAGGCAGAGCATTTACAGATGACCTTGCCCAAACTTTTCCAGACACAGGACAGAGTGTTCTGAAGAAGATAAACAGGACACAGAGTCTCAAGAAACAGGCTCAGCTGCTGCCTCTGCCTCAGTGTAACCACGGGCATGATTTGCTTCATCTCTGCAGACTTCTACCTGCCAGGAGAGCTGCAATGCTGATTTGATGTTACAAGGTGTTACAAGGAGATATTCATTAGATATCAAATTCTAAGGCTCCTGATAGGAAGCAACAGAATGGGGGACATCAGGAAAATTTTTTCATTTTAAAAAACTTCTTTCCAGCAAAACTAAGAAGCCAATATAACCGAAATTTAGCCTTTCCTCAAGGAGGGCTAACACAGAGGATAGACAAGTAACATTTTTAGTACCTGCCTATGGTGAAGTTGTTGTGATGCCTTGCACTTTTCAAATAGTGCCAGTTTTAAGTTCCCAGACTGTCAAACAGGCCGTCAATATGCAGGAATATTCACTAGTGTCAATGTTTGGGAGAATATTGATAAAAAAATTCACAATACCATCAAACAGCAAGGCCAGCTACTCACTGAGAAAAAGGAGGAGCTGTTCCACAGGATGAGCAGGCACTATCTGCACAGCTCCTTCAGAGCCTAGCAGGTGTACAAAAGTTTGGGGATTAGGACATTTTACACTCACACTTACCAGGAGGAACAGGTAGCTCAGAAAAATTCACTTTCCTCCCTGCCTTATGGGCTCTTATGGCATCCTGGTATTGCTGCAATCAAAGGCACTCAGTAAGACATAAAACAGAGCTGACTGTGAATTAGCAATCATCTGTATTTAACCAGCATAAACACTGTACAAGACTCAGTATTTTACTACAATATGTGCATTGTCTCTATTTCTTCCTCCGAATGCTTTCCAGCTTCCCCAGTGGACCTCTTTTCAAACAGACAGACAATACACAAATTATTTCAGCCTTGAAAAAGTCTTCAGCAAGAGAACTAACCCAAATGGCTTTGCTGGCTGCAAAGAGCCCCACTTTAGCTCTACCTTGGCTATCCTGTCGTGCATCCTGCCCTTGCGATCGTCCCCGCTGGCTTTGGCCTGAGCTGCTGCTGCCCTGTACTTGTCCAGCCGCTGCTGCAGCGCCTCCAGCACCGTCCTGGGCTGCTGCAGGGACTCTGCAAACCACACACACACATCAAGGCCACATCATAAACACTGCAAAACACACAGGCTGCCTTTCTCCTCCCCTCCCTCAGAGAGCAGCACTGCAAAGTTTCACTACAAACACTGCTGTTATGAAGGAAGTTTATTAACTTTTTTCCATCACTGATCCAGAGCAGGAGTAGATTGGATCAGCAGCAAACGATACTCAGGAACATTAGCCAGGTCTACTCAATCCTGCTGCAGTTCAGTGGCAGAGGTCAGACCTTGAAGTGCTTCCCAGCTCTGCTATTTTCATGACTTACTAAAGAAATGCAGAAGTCCTACCTGAAGCTTCTTGGGTCTGAGGTTCAGGTGTTGCAAGATCCTGGGAACTTCCCACCCGAGGTGGTACTTTTTGCTTGGATGCATCTTGTACATGCCCTAAGTTTTCAAGTTCTGCAAAGCAGGAAAGCAGGAAGTTTCACAGCGTGTCCCACACACAGCAATTACTGCTGCATGTCAGAAAACCATCAATTTGATCACATCATCCTCCTGAAAGCTTTTTGGCTTCCAAACAGTATCTCCATGACTAGCTAAGTCTAAGGTTCCCCTTATCCACAGAACCTGCTTTATAAGACAAAATCTCAAATGCTGATTTAATTTTGGTTAGGGCTGCTTGAGGGGGAAAAAAAAAAAAAAAAGCAAAAGTAGTTCAAGTATTCTAAGAATTCTCTCCCCAAAATATAACTTGGTATCATGGCAGATGGAAAGAGTGAACAAGTCTGCTAATTGACTAAAATATTCTAGTAACAAAAGATGTGCTGGAAAAGGGAAGAAACTCTTATCATCTATTCAGAAACTCCAGTTTCTGGTATTGTATAACATACAACTAGAAGATCATTCACTGCAAAAATCTTGCACTTTATAAGGCAAGGCTATGCCCTGGGTGAAGCTTCTCTGCAATGCCATTTAGTGATCAGTAAACTGAGTCATGAATCTCAAGATTTACTGAAATACTGTCACTTTGTTTCTTAGAATAAAATAATCTACTAAAGTAAGTTGTTTGCAGACACAAAGACCAAGTATTAATTATTGGTGGGGATACTGCATCTACTTAAATACCAAACTCTCTCTTACGAGGACTGAGGCAACTTTAATATTGATAACTTGCTTTAAAAATTATACTTTAGTGCACTGCAATCTGTTTGTTAATCTGAACATTATGACCTCTAGTTGAGGCACACAGCACCATCAAATATTACAGTAAATTTTAAGAATGTGCCATTATTCTTCTTTCCCTTCCACTTCAAATACTGGCTGCTATTATCTACACTTATAAAACCAGGAATATCAGACATCAATACTTGTTTGAAGTTGTAATTCACAGAGAGTAACTGCAATATAAGTAATGATACCTCATTTCGCTTCATTGCTCTTGATTACACTGTGAACATGCAGTGAGCCTCAGTCCTAAACGATCTCCAGTTCTTTTAATAGCTTTGCAATCAAATGCAGAATCATTCCATTACAGCATAGAGAGACTTCTGAAAAGGTTTCCTGAAGACAAATCTTACCCTGAGGAGATGGAGGCATATTCTGGAGGTCTATTGGCTGCCCACTGTCCAGAGCTTCCAACACCACATTAAATTTCTAACACAGAAGAAACAAAAGGTTTATTCTGGTCTGTCCAAGACCTGCCAGCTGCCATAGCAAGTATGTGACATTTAATGCATGTGGGTACAGCACAGGGTATGCTCAGCATTTGGGATTTCTTGAGGGCATACCTTGCCTGCCTTCATGTATTCCTTTGCTTTCTCCAGGTCCCCTTCCTGCTTGGCTTTCAGAGCTGCTAATTTATATTCCTTCTGCCTCATAAGCAGGATTGCTCGTGTGCTGCTGTGCTGGGGATCTGGGAGAATGAGACAATGCTGAGATTGACACAGAGCATGCAAGATTTGCATCCCTTGCTATATCCATCTATGCAAACCCACATCTGTCCCCTTTTGCTCTAAGTCACAACAGCCATCTCACAAATATCCTTTTTCTTCCAGTCTTCAGAAATCCTATCTAACATAAGAATTCCACTTTTCCCAACTTGAAGAAAAAATATTAGGTCTTTAAGTCAGCATCTCAAAACTCCTTAAAGTTTTCAATTCCACATGTCAAATAATGGAGGAGAAACTGAGGCACAGGAGAAGTTAAGGATACTGATCCAGTGCACAGAAGAGCTCTAAAACAATAACTAATTCCACTGCCAGAAACTCAGCATTCCATGAACAACTCTGAGACATTCAGCAGGGAAGTTCCAACATAAGCAGTGCTTTGCTACACATGAAACAAACATCAGGGAAGGTGCAGCATTAAAACAGGGTTGCAACTGCTTCACCTCTCAGGTCACAGTACCTGTTTCCACAGCAGGATCAGAGGCAGCATGACCTTGCAGAGACTCTGATTCCAAATGCTCCCTTGCCTCAGGAGAGGCCTTCTGCTCATCATCTGCAGCAGACTCAGCTTTATTCTCTGGAGGATCTCCTGAATTCTCCAGCTCCACTCCCATGGCTTGAGGTACATAAGAACTCTTTCCTGTTGCAACAGGAGGTGGCATTTCTTCCTCATTGATTTTTTTGCCTTTCTTCACTGCAGCCAGCATGGTTTCCAGTGTCTGGCACAGAAGAACAACAAACATGTTGCTAGCATAAAAACATGAAAAGACAAATTCATTCCCTTACACCTGACAGGCTCTGTCACACACACCAGCACAGACTGCTGCCCTTCAGCTCCCTGCTCTCCTGCAAGAACTTCAGTGCCAGTGAAAGGTGTCCAGATACCAGAGCAACACAGTGCAAAGGCCTTTGTAACTTAAACCAGATAACTGCAGGTACCTCAGCACCCAGAATTATTGCAGAGATGATGTGATCCACTCAGCTTTGTCACACAAAGTCACCAAGGAAGCCATTTGCACTGTAGATGGATTTTGTGCATCTTTAAAATATAATAAAATATGCTATTCTGAAATGTCACTGCCTACATGGATCCAGGGAAAGTAGGGTCTGCAAACATTTAATGCAATGAGAAAAGCCATTGAATACTAACAAAGGAAATGGAGCTTCAGCTCATTACCTATGGTAAGGAGCTCTCACCATCTCTACCCTGGGTTAACTGCTGCTCATGTTTTTAAAGCCCCTCCTCCACCCCAAATATTACCTTCCTCAGTATTTTTATTTTTAAAATTTAATTTGAGGTTCAGACAAAAGACCATCATGTACTTCAAGCCAAAACAAAAGTTTTACTTCTTTCATCTTCCAAAGTAACTGAAATGGAAGCACAGAAAGGCAACAAAAGCAACAAAACCTCATCAGTGATTCAGTGCCAGAATCACTGCCATTTTTATTTAGCCGTGGCATTGTTTGACCTGTTGAGTAACAGTGACAGAGATACTTTGAAATGACAGCATGTGAGACTGGGGTTCAGACCAGCAACCCACAGGCAGCTCCCTCTTCTCCACGTGGGGGTGACAGACTGAGATTGAAGTTCACAGTTCCAAGAACTACATACAAGAGAGAACTCGTGCAATTTTGCTAATTAAGTAGCTGTGAAGTGAGATCTGGTCTATTATCCTCAGTTACACTGCTTAGGCACAGGGAAACTCCCTACCCTGAGAAATAAAGGAAGTGGCACAGTGGACTAAGCTCATTATGGATGGAATAGCTGGTCTGCCCACCCCTGTGGCTCTCAGAAAGGCCAGGTGATTTTGTGTACATTCCTGGCAGGCAGTGGACACAGACATCTTTCTTGTGCTTTTTCTTCCCTGAGTTTGGCCTCAGTTGTTCCCTTTGTACCCCTGGTAGCCAGTGAGCCATTACACCCTGCCCCAGTGCACAGCCCTGAGCTGTACAGCTCTGCTGCTGCCTGAGGTGATGCAGGAGAGCTGCTGAAAGCAACGGGGAGAGAAAGGCCCTGCCCAGCAGTAAACAAGCACTGCAGCTCACTGCAAGCACGCCACCTGCCTGGAACCACGAGAGGCTGGAGAGACTGCTCTTTGCTGCAGTTCTTAATTGCCTCAATCAAAAATCCTGCTCTACTCCTTCTCAAGCACAGCCAAGACACTCAGGGAAAGGTACAACCTCCCTCTGTCTGACAGAAGTGAGTGGAAGGTTAGTACCTAAGGGAAGGCAGCAGTGATGTATGTGCTAGGAAAACTCCTAAACTTTGCTTTAAGGTAACACCGAGCACCCACCACAGGTCAAATTCAGATCCAGGCAGGTGGGTTTGACTTCAGCGTGTACCACAAACCCTGCCACATTCAGCAGAAACAAAGCCGACACACAAAAGGCAGCAGGAGCCACACCTTATCTGTGTTTGCTGTATCAGGTGGGTAGTAAGTAACAACAAATGTTTTTAAAGTAACACCAGGCAGCACATGAAGATTTCACCCCCCTGTCAACAAACTCACAGAGCCGGGAAGATCACACTTCAGAGCTGCCTTTGCCTCAGCCTCACTCACGTCGTGCTGATCCCAACTCACCTTCAGGCCTCTCTCGTACCGCCGTGTTTTGGGACCCTCCCCCGCCTCCTTCGCGTTAGAAATCGCCGTCCTGTAGTCAGCAATTCTCCCCTCGAGTGTCTGCTGCAGCTCACTGGTAACAGCAGGAAGTGAGGAGGTCTCAGAAAAAACAATAAAACAAATCAAGAAAACTTATTTCATCCAGCTAGACGAGTTTTCCCACCGCACTGAAAAACAAACACTCCTCTTCTACACACACACACACGCTGCCGTGAACCGAGCGCAGGAAGGACAGCCCCTGGAACAGAGGAGCGTTTGTGCCCTGCAGCCACCTCTGGGCTCTCTCAAAAGCCTCACACAGAGGAATGGGTGGAGAGACTTGGGAAACTCTCACTCACAGGGTAATTGGAGCCATGTGGTCGGTGAGTAGGTGAGGAGAACACTGAAGTCTCTCAAACCCCACACAACAGAGGGTGTGAAGAGGTATTTTGGCACGAATCTTGACTTATTCTTTTCTTATTTTTAAACCATGCTGGTTTGCTACTTTCTGGGCTTCAACCTGGTTTTCCAACAAGAGCTCTTTTTCTTCTTCCTACAGCTTGGAATTAGTTCAGTGACAAAAGCAGCCTAAGCAAAGTCATGAGTAGCTACTTACAAACTCTCCACAGCCAGAGAGACCCTGCAGATGGCTCCTGATGTAATTATTGCCATTATCTCTATAGAAACCCTCTCAATCCCATTTACTAATGGGCCCAATGTACAGGGCACTGGAATCTGTGGCACACAACAGAAACATGCAGTGACTGAATAAAGGATTTGACTGCATGAGGACTGACAAATTAATCTGAGACATAATGCTACTGATAAAAAAATCCAAAACTATGTCAGAGATGCTGAATTATCACATCTCAAAACTTCAGCACACTGCTCAATACTCTTAGGGAGAAGGTATGAACTCTGGAAGCCTGCAGTGCAGTCAGCATGTTCCTATGTATAATGAGGGACAAGACATGCTTGACTCCAATTGTTTACCTCTTAAATTCTATACTAACATCAGAATTCATCCTTGGAACGAAGCTAAAGGATCACCTGCATCCATACAGCACTGGTTTCCCCAGAGGAAACAGCAATAGTGTAGGTTTTTCTTCCTTGGAAGACAAGACCTCCCTAGATTCTTGATAATGACCCTCATACAAGCCACGTGACAAACAGTGATTGAGCAAAATTGTCAGAAACACGAAGCTCATTCCTACCTGTGACTGCAGTCCAGGTAGTTCATCTTCTGGTTCAGCTGGGGATGGCTCTGTTGCTGTCATTTCATCCTCACAGCTTCCTGTCTCACCTTCTTCCCCCAGGACTTCCTGCAATTCTGCCTAAGGTAAAAGTAAAAATTTTCTCTGTCCCCAAAAGACAAAAATAAAATCAAGAAAAAGTGCAAAAAGCTTTGGACAGATTTCGAACCCAAGTGAAGAGTCAGAAGATCTTCTATTCTAGTCTTTTTAAATTCAATTATATTTTGTATTATTAATTTAAACTGGTTTCAGATACCACTGAAAAGCCACACTGCAGCCCCAGGATCACCACACAAGCTGGAAATGTTCAGAGAAATGCTTTTATAAAGATTATGCAAACCTAAATTTCAAATTTCCAAAAAGCCTCCACTAGCAATGGCAGTCAAAACCACTGCTTAACACTCCTTCCCTAAACCCTGCCAGTTAGATGAGTCACTGAAACAGCAAAGACCTTCTTGAGGTGTTCTCTCAGGCCAAGCACTACTTGAAGCAGCTGCAAAACGGTGGCAGACATCACTTTAAGGAGACTGTCCCTGGCTGTCTTTCATCAGCTGACATGGAATGGGACTCCTGCTCTTCCCTCAATTCTCTAAGACCCCCACACATATAAATGTTAGGGAACTCTAACTCTGCTGTGCAGGGGGATGGATCCTGCAAGGACTTGCATCTAATGGTGCTTTTGCAATATTTTAGCTTCTCACAAGAAAGTTACTAGACATTTTTACTAAATGCAGTTCGGCTAAAAAAAACCCACAAAAATCCCCCAAAAATTCCTACTAAAACTCTTTGCTAACAGTTATGCATACCAACAGGTCTGTATCTTTCTCCAAGTCTTCATCATCTGCATCTTCCTCTTCATTCAGGTCCTTCATACACTCTGCAGCCATCTTTTCAATATGATCCATGGGCAGAGGAGCTGTAAAAGGAAATCCCCAGGAGCCATAAACCCTAAGGAAGTTATGCAGTCACTGGGTATAAATCCTGAAGGAGCTGCTACCAGCTGAAAGTGAGCTCCCCTCTTGTGCCCCCTTCATTGCACAGTGTCATAGGTAACTGAGAGCATAAAGATGGATAAAGAGCAAAGATAAAGAGAGCATCCAGGAAAGCAGCACTGGTGTTTCTGCTATGACAGTCAAGGCAGGCAGTAAGACACTTCTCTGCACTGCTGTCTCGTGATGATAAGATTCAGCCTTTTCCAAATTTTTCTTGGCTCCTTCATTTTGCAATTTTGCTTCTGTTCTTCATCCTGAAAACTCTACTTAACTCCTCATTGCTGAGTTCTCATCTGTGCTTCATCCTGTGCCAACCACATGTTCCTAAATTATCAACTTCCTCCACAAGCTCTCAAAGGTGAGGTTGTTTGCCCACAAATCCCAACTGTCCACGTAAATGCCTCTGATACTTCCCTATGCAGACACATGACTGTGACTCACCAGTGGCAGTAAATGCTGCAGAAAATACAGATCTCCAGGACAGAGCTTTACAGTCAATTTAAATAGATCCCATTCACTCCCTGCTGAATCAGCTGAAAATTAACCCAGGTAAAAAACTTTCTGTTCAAATAATCTAATTCACCCCATCAGTGCTTCAGTATTTGTCTCAAACACGTTGCTCATAAATTTGACCCTTAGCAAAACTCGGACTGCAGGCCATATGCAAAGGCAACTGGCTGTGCAGAAAACTGCAGTAGAGGCAGAAAATCTAATCAAGCCTCCTCAGATGGTTTTTCAGCTCTAATCCTGTGCAGCAAGATGAGGCCATCATTTCAAGCACGTGAGTGGCTGCCCAGCTGGCACTAATCAGAGAGAGCAGGGATCTCTGTGCTTAAGATGTTCCAAGCGTGCAGCTTCTGCTGGAGGAGGAGGCCATTCCCCCACACCCAGAGCTCTAGGATGTAATCCAGGAGGGAATTACTGCACCTGGTGCTTAGCCAAGAACCAAGCACATGAGTTGCACTGGATCCCTTTTTTTCTGTCCTTTCCCAGACAGGATCTGTTTTCCTTTCCCGGCTGTGGCCTGCCTGCATCCTGCCCCCACTGGGCCATGTCTCAGGAGTGCCCAGCGCCAGCTGCTCATCCTCCACGAGCTTCTAACCCACACACTTCTAATTGTAACAGGAAAACAGAATAGCTGCACTTTCCTCTGGAAAATCCTTTTTGAACCACACATTTAGAAGACACAGTAAATGTTAGGCATAATAAATGTTAATTTTGCACTGTCTAAAGTTTTACTTTCCTCTTACGAATCAAAAGACTGAAACAACAAAATAAGTGACATGATGAGGATGAGAGGGAAGTCAGCTCTTGAAAAGGTGACAACAGTTCAAGAGCTCCTGATACACAGATTCACCCTCAAAACATTATCCTGCATGTTTTAGCCATGAGTAACCTATGTCCAATGGCAGAAGTTCTGCTATTAAGCCTATTTGCACAATTATGCTTATTAGCTTTAAGAATTTACCAAAATTTTGGAATGTGGAGAGTGGAAATGATTTAGAATTTAGTTTCAGATACAAACATGTCCTTTGTCCATCATCAGCTACCGTGTTTAAAGAGCTGCCTCGCCTGAGTATTTCAAAATCCTTCATTTCCCAGCTGCTCTGTGTGAAGCCCCCTCAAATATTACAGCAAAATTACTACAGAGCTGCAAATAAGGCTGTAGGTGCACTATCCCTTCCTTCCTGCACCTGCTCACACACCTGAAGGTCCCATTTTCCTTGTCCCACCTCAAGCACTGGCTGCCACCCCAGGTCTGAGCTAGGCAGGGAGCAAACCTGGTTCAGCTGAAAACCTCCCAGAAGAACACAGGTTTATTTTTGCAGAGGAGCTCCTGCAGCAGCTCACCCTGCAGCTCCACAAACACGGACGTGCTCTGAGGCAGAGCATGCTCACTGGAGTGCCCCTCACAGCAGCAGCAGCCTGGTTTTATGGTAGATTACTGCCTGTAAAACACTGCAGAGCTGCATGCAAACACCACCAGACAAAATTAACACATACTTCAACTTTTAAGAATGGTAGTCCATTCCAAGAGACACTCTAACCTGCGTAACACAAGCTACAGGATTCTCCAAGTAATTGCGTCAGTATTTGCCTCTGAAAATGGGATTCAATTTTGGTTACAGACTCCAAGTAACTAAAAATATAATGCTCATTATGTAAATTCATTCTTCAAACAAAAACAGAACAGCCACATGACAAACAACCCACCCTCCACAAGAAACACAATTTCCCTTGTGAAATCATCTAGCGCCTACTACACCTTTTTATGATTTCATATGCTAAAAAAGCATGTCTTAATTTAGTCATTAAATGGGCCAGCCACCAGAGATCTCTTTCCTATATCTAGAAGGGCATCAACAAAAAAAAACAAAACAAACAACTTTTACATTGTGGAGTAACAAATTAAACCTTCAAAGTAAAGGAAAGAGCAGTTACAAATTTAGCTTCTATCAGTGATTGAAAAACCCCATTTTAGATAAATTTAAAGATCTCTTTTGATAAATAATAAATTTAGATAAACTTATTAAAGGTAAATAAAATTCTGATATTTTAACTTACTTTTCACCTTTGGTTTTGGTTTTCCTTCTTTCAGTTTTGCTCCTGTGATAGCAGCAAGCTCTGCTTCAAGGTCCCCATCATCCTCACCTTCCTCTGCACCCAGCAGCATTTCTTCAGGATTGAAATCCACAAACAGCCCCAGCTGGAGCCAAGGGAAAAGAACAACACAGAAAAAGACAAGACTCCACAGTTAGAACAAAAATGACACTCAAAAACATCACGCTGCATGGATTATTTAGATATTTTCATGCATTCTGAATTCTGTTCACTTTTTTTTTTATAGCCCACTATCATACCACTTCTATTACCACAACAATGCCCACCAAGCACCCATAACTGGTGTATGGTACATAACTCTTAAAATTCCACAACTATTTTCTTTAAAACTCTACACAAACCATTTCTTGAAATGAATCCTATTTAATAGTCTGACATAACAAGGTAGAATAAAATGTTTGTTTTACAGAGCCTCATGGTGCAGATAGCATCAGGGAAGTTCAGGGCACTGCCTGTAACAGCTATGCTAAAAAATATTCCCTCATCATTCACACACAACAGGTCTGACATGTGCACACTGCAGAGACTTCACCCTTATCTCCTGAAGAAGCTACATTTATAAACACAGAACTGTCCTGTCTTCTCACATCAGTTTGTAAATCCCACAGAAACAAACACAGCCATTAAAACTCAGCAATGCCCACACTACACTGGAGAAAACCATCAAACTGGCTGGCACAGGTCATCAGAGATAACATCTCAGGGAAGAGTATTAATAACAGTAATCTGAATATGACAGTAGGGGTTACCACTCTCCAGTGGCAAAACACTCCTAAGTACATCAAAGGAATCTCTGGGGTCTTAGTCCAAAAGGTATTCTTTTAAAATGCCATTTTACCACAGTTTTTGTATGTCTGGTTGAGATACCAACTGCCCCAGAAAAAAAAAAATTATCTTAAGTATGCTAAGATTTTTTTATAAACATGAATGAACAGAATTAGATTCATCCTATGAGGTAGGTGAAACTTTCCTCAGACTTTTCCAAAGCACAAGCCCTTATTGATCTTCACATGGCCAAAGAGGCAGCCCTTCAGCATCTGTCCAACACAGGAAAAAAACATCAGCTGTCATTATTCTGAGGGTTAGCATCTCCTTCTGTCTCGAGGATCTGAAGTGCTGCAAGAAGCTGTCTGTCAGTTTATAAATTAAAGTAATAATATATATATTTTTAACCCAGTAGGAATTGAGGTGCTGGTGGCTACTGCCCTGAAACATTCTGTGCCCCTCTTTGGACCATTTTGTAATCCCAAAGGAGAATGTGAAACACATAACTAAAACCACAGGTTCCAAGGACCAGCAACAGCAGTTATAAATCAGCAGCTGCTTGTTTCCTGATCCTGCCTTGCCATTCCATAAGGCACTGGGCAGAGCAGTCAGCCACCCTCTGGCTTATCCAGCTCCCAGCTTTAAGGCAAAACCAAAGTATTTGCACACTTGGCTAGAAGAGAAAGAAGGTGAGGACAAGATTGAAATAGGAAACATTTACAATGGTGATCCAAGGATTCAAGTTCTATGGAACACACATAGACCTTTCATCAATGTGCAGATCAGGAGCACACAGCAGCTGCTCATTACCACCCTGCAAGTGTGGACAGTGAAGCAACTGCAGCAACCACAGGAGTCAAGAACACAATTCAGCAGTTCTAGCTGCAATCCATTCAATAAGGAACATTTCCAATGAAATTAGTAGTACTGAAGCAATGTTTAATAAAACAGAAAAAAGAGTTACAAAAAGCTTGCAGTTGGTACACTACACAACAAAAAAAAACATTTTACATTGAATTCATTTGAAAGTAAACAAGCCATTTGTTTCAAGAAACACTCATCCATGCTGTAAGACAGGCTGAATAATTAACTGTATTGAACTAGAAATTAGTAAAATATGTTAATCAGATCCTTGATTTACTCTCTTATCTTTTTGGAGTGAGGTTTCTTTTTTTTTCCCTGAAAGGAGAAAAGATATTTTCACCATTTATCTTCTCTCCTGCTCAGATAAGTTACACACTACATCTGTCACTGAGAAATGCAAACTTTCACACTGGAGCCATGGTGACACTATGGATCACTAACTACAGCATTCTGCCTTCAGTATGAGAACACTGTTTCCTAAGGAATCACCAAAAGAGAACATCTTAGCTATTTTCTCTATTCTAATAACCTGTTACAATCCCTTTTAACATTTCTCTATATTCTTACCAGTTATTCCACCTGTTACTTGCCTCTATTCTAGCTTCAAAGGTTTCTGAAATTCCATTCTGGCTCTAACACATTTTTTAACTACAGTGTCTTTCTGTCAGTTTTCTACCCAGAATTTTGCCTTGACTGTATTTCTAATTTTGACACTGTCGCCTGACTTTCTACTCCTGCCAACCATGACTAATTATTGTTTCTCTCTTCAAGACTTCTGAAACTCTATCCAAAGGTAAATAAGGGAAAAAACCCCAACAGACACAGCTAAACTCACTTTTATCTATAGGAAAGAGGCATAGGCTTATCAGTCTGTTACATGAAAGGATAACTATATAGAGGGAAATTAAAATCAACTGTCTCTTGTTTAGCATCTTAATATTCTCCCTTAATTTGTTACCTGATATTCTGCTGGTTTTATTTCTGTTTTCTTAGAGATGTAAGGAAAACCTCCACAGAGTCACTGAAGTTATTATTAAATCTCAACACAGCTCGGCTAAGAAAATACTGTAAGCATGAGTCATGAGGTCTCATGCAAAGATTACAGCATTACAACACTGTGCCTTCCCTGCAAGACCTCCACAGCTGCCTATCAGATATTTACTTGAAGAAGAATGCATCAAGGAAGGAATAAAAACAGGCACCACATGTTATAAACAATCTAATTTTTTCCACGATCTTGCAATGCTATTAACACATGGGAGATTCTGCAGGAAAACAGCAGGAGGTCTGAACGAGACTATCCTGAGGAGCAGTGGGAGTAGGAGGCTTCCCTGCCTGCTCCGCAACCACATTTCCCTGGCCCTTCGCCCTCCTTACCTGCTTTGCAACTGCAGCTCCCTGGCCCTTTGCCTGAGGGCTCTTTTTAGGTCTTCTGCCAAGCATGTTGGTTCATGAATTTCAGAGGGCTGTGTCTCTGGAGGACTGAGAGCACACGGAACTTGTGTCAGTACCCTGCCCGTGCCGAGGCAAAGCCCGCCGGACGGAGGCGAGTGTGCGACCCCGCGGCTCCCCCCGGCAGCCCCTCACAGGGCTCCCCCGCCCCGAGGGCAGCGCCGCGGGACGCGCTCCGCGGGGCCCGGGAAACCCGGCCCGGCCGCACCGC
>VZUI01053837.1:0-14115 GCA_013401135.1 Cettia cetti
TGAGACAACTTAGGGGGGTTACAACTTAGAAATTAACAGAGCAAACAGAATCATTTAAGAAAAACGAATCACCACACCTCACCCTTTTTCTGTTAAAAAAGGATGCAGATAAAAGCACAAAATATGACAATTAACAGTTTAAAATGAAATAACAGTTTGGCAGCAAGAATGAACACATTTGGAGAGAGGATTATGCTTTAAAATTGAATATAGTAAGTCCTTCTTTAAACATATTGTGAACAGTCTTATTTGAGTTGATGCTTGTACTTGATGGTGGATGATGTCTGGCTTTGACTTTGTAGCTGGTGGTAACTTCTTCACTCAGCTCATCCTGGTTGCAGCACGCTGTCCACACTTTGTGGCTCACATCTTGCTTGCTGGCTTTCAGTTGCAGAAGATGTCAAATGCAGGTTGTAACTCCAATCGCTGCATCCTGGGTTTGGGGAGGGATCCCCTTTCCAGTGAAAATCCTGGAGTTTCAGCCCACCTGGGCACGGTGCCAGGCTCTGCTCAGGGATGCCCAGGGCAGGATCAGGAGCAGTGGCCATGCAGTAAAACTCAGCAAGTTCCACCTCAGCACGACAGGGAACTTCTTTCCACGGAGCATGGGAGGGTGTGGAGTCTCCCTTCTGGGGCATCCCAAACCCACCTGGATGTGTCCCTGTGTCACCTGCTCCAGGCCACCCTGCCTGGGCAGAACTGTGAGGCCGGAGGTCCCCTCCAACCCCAACATTCCATGATTCTGAGGTTCTGTGGGCAGCTGTTTGTGGTGTCTTGGACAGAACCCCACTCTTCTGCCCCGTGAAGCCCTCCAGCCTCCTCTGTGTGTTTTTGGCACCCTGGGAGCCCCGTTCCCACTGCCTGGGCCGTGCTGGATCTGCCCTCTCGGATCAGGGAGAGCCTGGGCAAGCTGGAACAGCACCTCCACATCTGATGCTTTGTTCAAGGGCTGCTCTCTCTGTGTCACCTTTGAATTTTTGCCAATTAGCCTCTAGAGTGTGATTTAAATATTGTTGCTAATGTTAATGGAGGGTGTGCATGTTTTTGTATTTACAGCTCGCCTGCAGGCTTGGAATAACACTTGTCATCCAGACAGGAGAAGGAGCAGCAGGGTCAGAGGGCTGGCAGGAGAGGAAAGGTTTGCTGCCCATCAGAGATTCCAGTCCCCCCTGAGCTCCTGCTGGATCACAGGAATTGATCGTTTTGTAGCTCTGTTTCTGCAGAACCCCCTGAAATGGGTGACAGAGCTTCATCCCTGGTGTGAGTTTTCAGCTCCCTCAGGAAGCCTCTGATGGGGAAGGAGAAAAAGGCAGGTCCTGGTGTTCCCTGGTGTTCCCTGGTGTTCCTTGGAGTGTGGAAGAAGCCCCTTGTGACTGGGATCAGAGCAGTGATTTGCCCAGATCAGCCCACCCTCTAAGCCACAGAATGAGCCCTGTTCCCAGCCTGTGGGAGAGGGGATGGTGCTGGGGTTTGCAGCACAAGCAGGGTCACTGAAAGGTTCCTCTGTGGCTCTTGGTGCTGCTCCAGCAGAAGGAATTCATCTTCGTGAGGTTCAGAGCTGCCTCAAGGAGGGGTGAAAATCAGGAACTGAGAGGTGCTGCTCCCAGGGCAAGAGGTGAAACCACTGCAGCTGCACAGAGCAGAGAAGCAGGGACACAGCTGCCTGTTGGGAGCACCTGGGAATGCTGATGATCCTCAGCACGAGGGCTGTGGGGAGACCTCTGCCTGGATTTCCTGCAGGATAACTCAAGCACTGTGACCAGGCAAAGCTTTCTTGGATCACAGTCACCGTTTCACAGCATCACACAATCATGAAGGTTGGAGAAGACGTCCAAGATCACCAAGTCCAACCTTTGACTGAGTCCCACCGTGTCACTAAACCAGACCATGAAGTGCCACCTCTGCTTGGTTTTTGGGCACTTCCAGGGCTGCTCACTCCCCCACTGCCCCGAGCAGCCCCTTCCAATTCCTTGTGAGGTTTTTATCTTCTTTGTCTTCTGTTAGAGCCGGGATTAACACTCGGGAGATGCAGTTCAAGTTCAGACTCAGTGTTCATTAATTCTTATCCACAGCACAGTCTCACGAGTTGTGAGTTCTGGCTAATAAGGTGGAAAATGGCTCTGTCTCTAATTCCTTCCAAGGTCTTTTAAGCACTAATGGTCCAATAATGAGATGACACCTGTATTATTTTTACTTTTAATCCAATGACCAAACACCTGTGGTCCTCAATGCAGACCCTTTCACCCAGTTACAAAAAACCACCCAAACCCAGGAAGAAGAAGGTGAAAGAAGAAAACTTAGCCTAAATCCTAAAATCATAAATCTTCTACAATCCCAGAGCTATCACTCAATTTTGGAAGCCTGTTCCACGGCCTCAGGTCAATGCAGTTTTTGCTTGAGGGTCAGTGCCTGTCAGCACAGAAAGTCTGAAATTCTCAGTGCCCAGGGTTCCAACAATTCCTGAGAAGAAATTTTTCCTAATGCCCAGCCTGAGCCTCCCCGGTGCCTGCCTGGGTTTTCCCACCTATTGCCACCCATTAGGCATTTCCAGAACGACATCATTTCTGAAATTCACTTTCACTTTCCGTGTGAGAAGCCTGGCTGGTCACAAGCAACCAGCACAGCCTCTCTTCATCCTCACAGATGGATCCATCAGCTTTGTGCTCCTCTTCCTCGGGGCCTGTGTCTGCTGTGCTGGAGAGGAGGGATGCTGGTGCTGCAGCCCAGGGGATCCTGCTGGCACCGTCTTGGAAGCAATTCTGAAAGTGATAAGAGAGTTTTGCTTACAGGTGCAATCAGGCAGGAATGCAGGACAATCCATCCTTCTGTTGACCTACCTGTGACACTGATCTAGAAAATTATCGGGTGCTTAAAGAAGCAATTCTGAAATCAAGGGATGGTGCTTCAAGGAAATCTGTTATGGTTTATTGTCATTGCAACTCTCCTCCTGTACTGGGACTGTGAATGATTAACTCATGCTGTAGCATGAATGAGTTTTATGCAGTTTTTTTAACTGCATTTGTTACTGGAAAAGCCAGGCCTGGCTTCTCAGAGTGGAGCCACCTGCAACTGCTGGATGGAGCCCCCAACTCAATAAATAAACGTGGCTGAGGCAGGAGTTGCCACTCTGAGCATGGTTTGCAAGCAGCAGTGAACGAGTCCTGGTGCCAAGCAGAACTCTGGCACTGCCCAGGCTGAGCCAGCCCTTCTTCCCAAAGGAAAAAGCACTTTGACATCACTTCAGAAGATTCAAGTGTATTTAATTGGTTTCTTTTGCTCTCTTAAAACCTTGTGCCACCACTGGGCAAGGAGACGTCAGAGATGTTCCCTCTGATGGGTAAAAATGGAGGGACTTCCACAGGGAGCAGCTGATCAGAGACATCAGCTTGAAGGACAAAGGAAATGATCCTGGTGATCCCAGTTCTGCTCCCAGCCCACAGGAGCCGTGCTCTTGCTCCAAGAATGTCAGAGCTACCCTGGAAATCAGGGGTGGGTTGTGGGGGGAGGCTGCAAGGGCATCAGAAATCAGGAGATGTGGGACAGTGAGCTTTAATCCTCTCCCAGAGTCAGGAGGAAATGGTGTCAGTCATGGAATTATGAATGCAATGCCCAGATTCTGGGTAATCCACCTGGAGGAGGGACATGGAGAGACCCTTTGGTAATGTTTTATTTTAACTGGGCTACTCCCTGAGGCCTGCTGAGCTCTGAGGCACAAGGAGTAGGACAGGCAGTGCTGAGAGTGCTGCCTAAGGCCAGTGGGGTGGTTTGGGGTTAAAAAAAGAGCTGTAATTTTAGAGCAGAGCCATTTGAGTGGCCAGGTTTGTCTGTGGGAGAGAAATGAGCCTGGCTTTGGAAAAAAACGTGTTTTGTCTTTGATAAGTCCAGACCTGAGGAGCTGCCTGGGTGCCATGAGCAGGTCCCTGAACACCAGGAGATTTTGGGAGCAGCTTTTTGCCCTGGCCTTGGTTCTGGGGGTTCGGACAGGGCAGAATGTTCAATCCCTCCTGGAGAAAAGGGGGCTCTTCCTTTGGTCAAAGAGCAATTCCGATCTTGTGCTGCAGGGCTGCCCTGGGACTCGGATGCCTGTGGGCTCTGAATTCTGCTTCATCTCCCCCAGAACAGCCCGGAGGAGATGGGACTTTGTACCAAGGTGGGGGTGAGACCCTCCAGCATCTCCTCCCATGCCAGGGCCCCAGGTTATCACCAGGTTTGGGGTAAGAAAACCTTCCTGAGCTGAGCTTGGCAGCTCCACAGCTTTCCTTCACTTACCCTGAAAAATAAGGAGACCTCACTATGAAGTCTAAGGAGACAGGGTAGAATATTCAATTCCTCTTGGAGGAAAGGGGTTTCCTCCCTGCTCTCTGATAAATCAGTTGTTCTGAGCTAATCTTGTGCTGCAGGGCTGGTCTGGGACGTTGCTGCCTGTGGGCTGTGAATTCAGCTCTACCTCCCCTAGAGCGCCCCAGATGAGGCAGGATTTTGTACCAAGGTGGGACAGAGACCCTCCAGTGCCTCCTTCCACGCCCAGGGCCCCACCTTATCACCAGGTTTGGGGTAAAAAAACGTTTTCTAAGCTGAATTTGTCAGCTTTCCTTCGCTTATTCTGAAATACAGCGACACAAGAGTTTCTGGGTCCATCCCTCACCCAAGCCATGTCCTGCTGTCAGAGGGACTCCAGCATTCACACCTGGCCAGACACTCAGACGTGCTGAGCACAGAGCTCTGCCCAGCAGCACCCTGTGGTGCTCTTCCCTAGGAAATGTTGATTTAACCCTCTCAGGAATCATCACTCCTCAGGGCAGTGCTGCTTTGAAGTGGTTCCCAGCCTGGTGAACAGTGCAGGGCGTGGTGTCTATCTGCAAGGCAAGGGTGGCATTCTGTTTCCTGGGGACAGAAGCTTTAATAAAGGGAGTTTCCCTCCTTGCAGTGGGCAGGTATGAGGCAGCTGCTGTTCTGGGGAGCCAGGTGAGAAGCAAAATTGGGTGCAAAAACCCACAGTGGAATGCTGCTTTTTGTTGAGGCCACTTCACGCTTGTTCAGTGGCAAAAAACTTAAAAGGTGCAACTCAACAGGACCCAACTTTGAGTGATTTAAGAAGTTTCTGTTGCTGTTCAGGACTGAATCAGACCTGCAGACCCAGCTCTGGTTTGTAGGGGATCTGCAGTGATGCTCACCTTGATCCTAAAAGGGTTAATTCAATTTCTGCTGTGCCTGTGGACTTTTAGCAGGCAAACAAAGCATGTAAAATTCGGTAACAACCTGGACCTCTGGGCTCTGCAGAGGTGGGGCAGGAAAACCCCTCCCGTGTGCTGCTGGAGCATGGGGCAGGGGTTGTGCAGGGATAACTCCACGGATCAGGCTTTGCACTGCAAACGTGGATATTTTCCTGGCTGGTTTTTCCCCAGCTTTGCCCCACCAGCGCTGTATTTGGTAAAACAGCTGCCACCAGAGGCAGAGCTCCAGCTCATCCTGGTTGCAAAACACCTGGTGAGGTGTGAGAGATGCTCCCAGCCCGTGCTGCAGCCGGTGCTTACTCACCCCAGCGGGTGCAGAGCTGGTCCCTGGGCATTTGTGTTGGCAGCGCTGCTGGAACACCTTCCCTCTTGGCAGTGGTTATGTAAGGAGCTAAAAATGCTGCCGTGACTCACGGGTGTCTGGGCAGAGCTGTTGGAACAGGAGTGGAGCAGTGAGTGAGCTCCCCGAGCCGTGGCTGCACAGCAGGCCCTGCAGACCTCTCCCCTCTTGGTGCTGCCCCTCTTGAAGACCCTCCTGCTCCAGGGGATTCCTTTTGCTCTCATTCCCCACTCCTCTCTCTCCAAATGATGTTGGAGCCCCTCCAGAGCTCGTCAGCCGTGCCTCTGATCCCTTCAGCAACTTTTACTGGGGCCATCCCAAGTCCCTCTTATCTCTGGGCCTCCTGCATCCCATCTCCCTCTGTTATCTTTTCTCCCTTTCCATTCTCCTGCTCTCTTCCTAAGGAAAACTTCAATCCAGGAGCCCCTGGAGTTAAGGGAGGCTGGTTCCAGGTTATTTTCCTTCTTTGTGATCTCGTCCTCTATGCACTTGTGCATACCTTGCTGTTCTACTCTTCCATCCTTCCCAACCTGACCTGGTCCTTGCCTGATCCTTGCTGGGGCATCCCTCTCCAAAGAGGCACAGGGAGCACCTCAGATCTTCTTCCAGGAATGACTTTTCCTGATCCGGGCTCATATTTGAGTTCCCCATCAGATCCAAGAGAGGTTTCCACCCAAGCAGCAAATCTGTACTTCCGTGGGCTTGTGCCACCTCAGAGGCTTTGTCCCACAATCTCCAAAGGGATGTGATTTTTCCATAAATGGTGAAGGCTCATCATTGTATTTGCCCTGAAGTTTTCAGCCCCTTGTGCTTCACAAGCCTGGACTCTACACCTCAGGAGGCTGTGGCCCAGTGGAGTTCAGCCTCTTTCCCCAGACACCTGGAGTTAAACAAGGAGAAACAGCTCCAGGTTATGCCATGGGAGGTTCAGGTTGGATATTGGGAAAAATTCTCACTGAAAGAGTGTTTAAATATTGGCACAGGCTGCCCAGGGCTGCTGAGGCCACCATTGCTGGAAGTGTTCAAAATCCAAGGAGAAGTGGCACTTGGAGATGCGGTTCAGTGGGCATGGGGGGATTTGGTCAAAGGCTGGACTTGGAGGTCTTGGAATTCTTTTCCAACCTTTCCATGATGACTCATATCTCCTATGACATAGCCCACGGTCCCAGTGGTGCAACTGTCACAAACAGAAATAAACTGAGGAGCAGGACTGGTCCCTCTGCTGCTGCCTCCTCTCTGAGTGCCCTTGGCTGCTGTCAGAGGTGCCCATTCCAACAAAATGGAAATTTCTCCTCCCCTCAGCCCCCACGGAGCCAGGAGGTGGAAAAGTCTCTGTGCAGGTCTCTGGAGGTGCCTGTGATGCTGCAGGTGAGAAGCCTCAGCTCCAGAGGGAGCTCCAAACTCTGCCTGCTGGCCTGGAGAGGCGAATGGCCACGGTCCTCCCTAGCAGCTGGACCCTGGGGTGGTCACTGCCAGCTGTCCCCTCCCTGGGCCAGCCCTCTTGGCTGGAACCGTGGCAGGAGGAGGCACAGCCCCAATCCCAGGCACAGCCCCAGGCACAGTCCCATTCCCATTCCCATTCCCATTCCCATTCCCATTCCCATTCCCATTCCCAGTCCCATTCCCATTCCCAGTCCCATTCCCATTCCCATTCCCATTCCCATTCCCAGTCCCATTCCCAGTCCCAGCCCCATTCCCAGTCCCATTCCCGTTCCCATTCCCATTCCCATTCCCAGTCCCATTCCCAGTCCCAGTCCCTTTCCCATTCCCATTCCCATTCCCAGTGCTCCCCTCCAGAGGCTCTGTGCTGGTGTCCAGCTCCTCACAGGGATCCCTCTCCTGGATCCCCTGTGCTTCCAATCCCTGATCCCCTGGAATCCCGGGCTGCTGGGAGGGGCCACAGGGGTCACCTGCTCGTGTTCCCTGCTCCAGCTGGGATCTCCTCAGGGCTGTCCTGGAGCGGCAGGGAAGGCTCTCCACACCCTCCCTGGGCAGCTGTTCCAGTAAAGAAGCTTTTCCTCTTGTTCAAGTGGAATCTCCGACCTCCTCTGTGTGTGGAAAGGCAAGAGAATCGCTCCAGGATGGAGCTGCCCCAACAGAAATTCTAATTTCCTGATTCCAGGCTTGGTTTTCCCAGTGACCCTTAGAGGAAGGCTCAAAGCAAGAGTGAAATCCATGTTGAAAGGGGAGGCCTGGAGCACAAGGCATCCTTTCTTTTTAGACAAGAGGACACCTTAAATAGGAAAAGAGGAGGCAGGTGATTTATACAACAGCTCCAGTATAGAATAACGGAATGATGGAATGGTTTGGGTTGGAGGAAACTTTAAAGTTCACCCTGTTCCACCCCTGCCATGGGCAGGGACACCTTCCACTATCCCAGGCTGCTCCTGTCCAACCTGGCCTGGAACATTCCAAGGATGCAGGTGGGTTTCAGTGGATGAGCAAAGCACAAACTTCAGCTTTCCCAACGCTGGGCAACATCCAAATACCTTGGAATTTGGTCTGGAAGAGCAGGAATGAGTTTCCCTCATCAGGAAGCAAGCAGGAGCACTGACTCCACTCCAGAGGCACAGATTACTCTCAAGGAAAACAAAACCCCAAAGTGCTGGTTAGAGATTAAAGGGAGAGAGCAGGAGCTTGGAGGAAAGGTCAGGCACACAAAGGAAAACAGCTAAACCGAAAACTTGGAAACTTTCCTGCCAGTGGAGACACTTGGATTACCTCAGAACAAAGACTGTTGACTTTCCTTATAAGGAAAGGGAAAGTCTTGATTTAAAAAAAAATAAATGGAAAAGCTTGGTCAATAATTGTTTTCTTCTTTATTGGTTTGTTGGGAGTTCAAACAAGTGAAAGGGGCTAGTTTAGAATGAAGTAAATGCTTTGTTTTGGCAAAAGAAATGGATAAAATTCCAGTTATTTCACCCATTTTAAAGTGGATTTGTTTTTCCCCTTTAATTTATGCACTTGTTCGCACTACGAAAAGAAGTTTGAAACTGGAGTAATTAAATACTTTTTTTTTTAGTTCATGTTTTGAGGCCTCTGTCTTCCCATTCCTGTGTAAACAATTTCTGAGGTAGGGATGAAGTCACAGCTGCCTCTCCAAGAGCCAGGTCAGGGCGTTGTGGCCACCTGATGATGCAATGGGGAGCCTTGGCACACAAATCATTGGGAAAATCTCCTTGTTCACGAGCAGGAGCTGTCCCCCTGCCCGAACCCTTCAGGATTATTTTAAATTCCAAGGATTTCAGCATTCCCAGGCTCTGGCAGGTGCTGTGCTGTGGCTGCCCCTGGATCCCTGGCAGTGCCCAAGGCCAGCCTGGACACTGGGACACTGGGAGGGATCCCTGGGGGTGGCACTGGGTGGGATTTAAGGTCCCTCCCAACCCAGCCCATCCTGGGATTCCATGAAGGGAATTCAGGACACAGTCACGAGCTGGGTGCTGTGAGCACTTTGGAACGAGGCAGATGCTCTGGGAGGGAGGAGCAACAGCTGGAGCTGGAGAAGGGATGGATGTGGCACCTCTGCTCTTGGTCATCCTGTCCCACCTGGGCTGTCACTGGGACCTGCCCTGCACACCTGGACACAGATTTTTTTGGGTTTCTTTTGACCCTTTCTGGAAAGTCCTAATGACCCATTGTCATGGGTCTTACAGATGGGTCTGTCTCAAATCTGGGAAATTTATTACCTCCAAAATTTATTATCTCTAAAGGTTCTGGAAATTTATTTCTCTCTTCTGTGTGGATCTTTGTTTTAAAGTTTGCAGTGTTCATATTTTTTTCTCTTTCCCTTTCTAGATTTTCTGCAATGGAGCTTTTCCTTTCATTTTGTTGGGGGGAACTTGAAAATGTTCTGTTGGATGATGTGAATTTCTTCCTTCCTGGGAGCTGTGTCCCATCAGACACAGCCAGCAGAGCTGCTTTCATTTCATGGTCATTGTTCTTCCACTCCACCTCTCCTCCTGCTTCCAGGCAAGAATTCTGATTTTAATTTCCTGTGTCTGCTGGGTCAGCTGGGAGATGAATGACACTGTACCACGGACCCTCAAATGGCCATTCTGGAAAAGAAAAATGCTTTTGGTGGCTCAGAGTGGTGGGAGGGTAAGGGACCAACAGCGTGAGTGAGGACCAGCACTCAGCACTTTGCCATCACAATACACAAATACATTTCCACACTTGAGCCAGCCAAAGAAATTTCTGGGCTTTGTGAGCTCCTCAGGAACTTTCCAGGCTGGTGAAGTGCTCCAGAGGACTGTCAGGAGAATGGGAAATGGCTCGAGGATGGGACAGCAAGCACTGGGACAGCAGGGCTGTGCTGACTCTGCCCTTCCCTGGCACCACCTCACCTCTGTCCTGCTCCCCCATGCAGCTCTTTCCACACCAAAATCCACGTTCAGGAAAAACAGTCAACCATTAACCAAAAGACCCCTAAATAATGGATAAATTTAAGGATGACTGGGGTGTTATTCAAACACGAGCTTTTTTTCTCCAGCTTCCTCTGCTGGCTCTGAGTGTGGCCATAACTCACAGGTTTGGGCAGGTGCCACTTTGCTTTTGATTCCTGAGCCCGGCCCCGTCCCGGGCGGCCCCGTGTGTGATCTTGAAAGGAAAGGGAACAATGCACCATCCACAGATCACACGGAATTACTGAGGGCACTCAGCACCTCAGTAGAGCCAGAAAAACTCCAGGTGGAGCTGCCAAGGGCAGGTGAAGGAGGAGAGTGGGGTGGGATGAAATGGAAGGGGGAAAGCCACCAGGTGAGGAGGGATGAATTGAGCAACTTTTTCAGCAGGGCAAGGAAAAGCCACAAGAAACCTCCACCAAACACTTGGGGTAGAGGGACAGAAAGAGTGAAAGTGATGCTGGGCTGTGAAAAGGATAAGATGGGAAAATTATATGAGAAATTATATGGAAAATATGCAAAAATTCACTCAGTGCCTCTCTCTCACTGGCAGTGTGCTGGGCAGTTGTCACCTTACTTAAGGCACAAAAATGGAATAATTTCAGAGACAAGCAGTGGAGATAAGGGACCTGAAGGAATTTCTGTGAGAGGAGATGTGAGAAGCCCCTTCCCCACCTCTCTGCTTTGTGCCACACTCTCCATTCATCTCCTCCCTTTGCCTCCAAGGCATTTTGTTCTCCTCCTGCTCTCCATGATTTTGATTAAGCACTTTTGGGGGCTCTGATGGATGAAAGGCTCCATGAGAAGTGCACTGGACCAGCATTGCCCCTCCAGTTCCTGCTTTGCCTTAATTGTGCTCTTAGCCCTTTGTTTGGGCATCCACTTATTTCATTTGTCAGGATGTTGGAAAGTGGCCTTTTCTTTGAAATTTTTTTTCCAGTTAATTTTAGTTTGTTTTATTGCATGTGCACTGTCCAAGAAGGTGATTAATAATACTGCAGTGCCTGCTGAAAAGCTTAGGCTGAATTTATTTTTATTTTGACAAAATAATGAGCCATGGAGTTTATGGAGCCTTGGAGTTTATGAAGCCTTTCCCAGAAGCAGTAGCTTTCTTCAGAAGTTTGATTTTTTTTTTTCCTTAATTAAAAAACAAAGTGGCCAAACCCTGCAAGTTTTGTGTTAATTTGGAAGTATTTTTATTTTGATATCTTAAAAAAAAATATTTTTTTTTACACATTGCTTATGGCTGCTGTGTGATTCCACAAACTGATTTTTGCATCCCACAAATCCCAAATCATCAGTGAGTGTTTAACCCCAGCTGTTTGCAGCTGCCTCAGCCAGGGCAGCTGTGCAGCATCTGTGAAGAGCTCCAGGTGCTGGAGATCCTCTTCCATCATCACCCCAGGGGCTCCTTCCCTCCAGGGAGGTTTCCAAATGGCTCTAATGAGGATTTTTAGAGCACTCCAGCACTGCTCAAACTGCTCCTTCAGATGTTTGATTTAAAGGGTAGGGAAATCTTCAAGGATTAATTATGTTTGGAGTGCAAGGAGATAAAACTCATCCAGTCCTGGGTGGCCACAGGAGCTGCTGCTGTGGCCCTGCCCCACGAGACAGGGCCTGGGTGGCTGCAGGGCCCTGTGCAGGTGTCACAGGGCAGGAGATGGGGCCAGGAGATGGGGCCAGGAGATGGGGCAGCAGCTCCCACAGTGTGACAGAGCCTGGAGGGCTGCAGGACAGGGAGAGGGGCCTGAGATGGGCTTTGAGGTGGGACCCAGGCTGCACATGAAACACCAGAGCTCCTGTGTGAGCAGGGACAGCAGAAAACAGAGCCACGGAACCACAGAGCACCCCGAGCTGAGGGAGCCCCAGGATCCTGGATCCCAGCCCCTGTCCCTGCCCAGAGCCCCCCCAGCCCCAGCCTGGGCACCCCTGGAGCGCTGTCCAAAGGCTCCTGGAGCTCTGGCAGCCTCGGGGCCGTGCCCATTCCCTGGGGAGCCTGGGCAGTGCCAGCAGCCTCTGGGGGAAGAACCTTGCCCTGCTCTGCAGCCTGAGCCTGCCCTGGCCCAGCTCAGCCGTGCCCTGGCTGCTGCCCCTGGCCCAGAGCAGGGATGGGAGCTGCCCCTCGGGAGGAGCTGCAGATCCCTGAGCTCTGCCCTCAGCGTGCTCTGCTCCAGCTGGGCACTCCAGAGCCCGAGGCTGCTCCTCCTGTGGCCCCTCCTGGCCCTCCACCTTCCTCATGCCCCTCCTTTGGATGTTCTGATATCTTTGGATCCCTCTTTTGTTGTGGTGTCCAAAACTGCCCCAGCCCTCGAGGTGAGGCTGCAGCAGCACAGAGCAGAGCTGCAGCCACCTCTTCTTTCAGTCTTTCAAAGATTTTAAAACCAGAAACAAAATCATCTGCCCAGAGCTCATCCCCTTTCTGCCCCCCCCCCGAGTGCCACAGCTGCTGGTCCTGCTGGCCTGACTCTGTCCCCTCGTGGTCCCCAGCAGACCCTGTCCCCACCCTGTCCCCTCAGCTCTGCCCCACAGAGCCCCTGCAGCAAGCTCAGGGTATGGGGAGTGTGGGGTGCCTGAGGCCAAGCCCAACAAACCCCCACAGGGGGAGATCTCCGTGTCTGAGGGGGGGGCTGGGGCTCCAGGAGCAAGGCCAGGCACGGTGTGTGCTCAGGGGTGGAGAGAAAGGGAGGGAGGGATCCTTGCTCTGCTCACATTGGGGCTACAAAATCTGACACCAAAGGCACTTTATTGTCCTCTCCTTCATTTCCTGCCATGAGTGAGGAGCACAGACAGAATGTGAGCTCAGACACAGGGGAAGGTGTCCCTGCCTGTGGCAGGGGGTTGGAAATAGATGATTTTCCAGATCCTTTCCAAGCCAAACCATTCTGGGATTCTGTCAGTTTATGGTGTAGAGGTTCTGTTTTTAGATCCATAACCCCCAGTCAGGCAGGAGAAATGTCCTCAGCCCCACGGGGCTCCTTGCCCTGCCCTGGTGTCCTGGCACTCCCTGATCCCAGCGCTGAGATCAGGGCTGATCCTGGCCCCAGCCCTGCCTCAGTCTGGCTTTCCCAGCACCAGCCTGCCCAGAGGGGCCTCAGCCCAGCACGCTGTGCAGCTTTGCTGAAGGCAGGAAAGAGCCTGGCGGAGTTTCTGCCCTCCCTGAGCCTCTCCCAGCCCCAGCCAGAGCCCACGTGTGGCTGTGGGAGAGGATCAGAGCTGGGTTATTGTGCACGGGGCTGTAGGAGCAGCGCTCCTGGCTGAGCACATCAGGGGACAGCAGTGGGGACACCCGTGGGGACAAGGGCTGGATGGACAGAAGTGTGGCCTGGCTGTCCGTGTCCTGCTCACCCTGAAGTGAAGCACAGCCCATCACCCTGGCCAGGCTGCTCCCCGAGCCCCTCTGGGCTGTGCCAGACCCCAGACCCCCTCCAGCCCTGCAGGCCCCAGGCTCCAGAGTCCCCACGCTCCTGCTTTTGTCCCCCAGGGCTGGCCTGGCTGTGACACCGCCCGTGGCTGAGCAGGAGCTGTGAGGTGACCCCTGACATTAACCTAATTGTTCCCTCTCTTTGATTAGATGCACCACAAAGTTGGTAAATGGATCAAATTAAATTTGAGTGGCGGCAGCACAGCTTTGGAACGCTGATTAGATTTGAAAATACCACATTTAAATATCTTAGCATTTGTGGGGATTAGGAGAAAGAGGGGGAGTGTGTGAGTGGGGGGGGGGGGGGGCAGAGGAGGGGGGGAAGCAGTGCCAGCCCCCCCTGCACAGCCTGGGGTGCTCAGCCTGGGGTGCTCAGCCTGGGCCTCCCACCTGTCCTGGGCATCAGCAGCAGCTCCTGCCTTGCCAGCTGGGAGGTGACCTCCAAGGAGCCACATCAGGAGCTCTGCTGGGGGTTCTTTGGGGTCTGGCCTGGCTGGCAGTGCTGGTTCCCCCCGTCCCCACTCTCAAATGTCACCCGGCCTGGCTGGGCTCGTGCTGCACCATCAGCTGAGAGCAGCTTGGGAAGCTGAACTGGAGCCTGGACAAGGAGGTGCTGATGCCTGGAGTTCTCTCTCCCCTGTGTTCCAGGCTCTGCTGCCCAGGGTGCAGCTCTGAGCTCACAGGCAGGGTCACTCAGCTCTGCACACAGCAGGGACACAA